>DWQX01001356.1:0-28730 GCA_018245475.1 Pharmacophagus antenor | reverse complement strand
TAATTAATTTATAATGTTTGATTTGTTCGAATGAATTAATTTGATTTGCGAAGTGAAAATATTATGTATCAATTAGACTAATTGAAATTTAAAATCATTTCACGTTTTATCACTTATGATAAACAATTTTCGTTGTATAAAAAATATAACTAGGCTCTCCCTTCTCTAGCTTCTGACATGTATTACTAATATTCATGTATAATGTGTTGTGTTTTACCTTTTCATAAAAAAAAAATTAATGTATTATACTTTCACGTATCATGTTTATTTTTGTATACATTATTTTTATATCTTAAATTGAATCTTACACTCAATTCTTTGTTCAGGCCTCAAGGTAGATTGGGAGAGAATGCCCATTGCCTTAAAATTAAGTAAAGTTTTTAAATAAATAAATAAACTTAAGTATATTAGCACGCCTGAAATGAAATATAAATTAACCTATAAATGGGTATAATAAGAAGTTATAGTATGCATAATTAAAGAAAGAGGTGAAAGGGATGACAGAAACAAACATTAATTGCCAATAAACTTTCTTTATTCGTGCTTTACTATTCAAGTTAATAAATATATCACTTTTGTAGTTAAATTTCTGGTCAGATTGCACTAGTGGTGTAGACTGAGTCGCGGTTGTGTTCCGAATGGAGATCTCGCGACTCCTCCAAAACGCCGAGGTCGACCACCGAGTGGGTTTTAGTGGGTAAAAATCCCACATAACCCTGACTTCCCCGCAGAAGGTAGGATATCTTTCGAAGATTACGCCGAAAACAAAAAAAAATATTGGTGTAAACTATAGCAGTCGACACCCTTGTCACTCGTCTATACCTATACAAATTGCTTCATGGAACCGCAAATGACGTGAACCAATTAAAACGTAATCCCGTAAACGAGACGGGAGTTTTTTTTTTTTAAGATTCGAGTTGTTTACGCGGCCCGACAATCGAACGAACGGAACGATAGGTAGTCAAACATTGCGGTGAAGTGAAAGCTATACTGCCGTGGTGCTGTGTAACGAAGTTTAATTAGGCAGTCTGCGACAGGAGCGCGGCGGTCCTTTAAGGCGCGTCCTTTAAGATCGCGTTTTGTTTTGAATTCAAATGATTTAACTCCGTAATAAATTTGATTGTATTTATCCGAATCAAATTCGTTGCTTAATTTGGAGCATATTTTTTATACTGGAAAATAATGATTTTCCGTTTAAAAGATTACAGCTCGATTTGGGCCGCGTATGAATTGAAAAAATTCAATTCTAAGTGTGTAAAAAATAGAAAACGCGGATTTTGTTAATTTAGGTTTAAAGTCAGTGAAATTGTTACAAGTCATTAGTAAAATTTTTACAAGAAGGAGACCAAATAAGAATTTGTCCATTTATCATTCAAATGTCTTAAAAGCGGACATGTCAGAGAACAATTTCTCACCGGAAGATGCCGAAGATCCAGCAAAGTGGAGAAGATTGAGTAAGAAAGCGGACCCTGGTATTAGGCCGGGAGAATGCCAAGACGAAGAAGATCATCCAGAATATTCTAGGTTACAATTTTAACGTTAATCTCTGTTAAAGCATTTGGTGAACTTCTGCCAATGATTCAGGTTTGCTTAGTAGTTCACATTATTACCCTGATGGTGTTCATTTTAGGTTTTAATTATAAATAAAACATAAAAAAAAGCAATGCCTATATTAATTTGCGATAGCCCCATTACGTGCCATGAATTTGTAAGTTAATTGTATTATTTGTATTTATATATATAGCATAATCATTTCTGACTCATTTTCTTTTAATTTTGTTATACAACTTTACAAATTTAATACAGACACCGGAGTTTTTTCTTCATCGATTGTTTTTTTTTTTAATTTTGTATTCACGAACACTTACAAATAAATGTTAGCTCGCGTGACAGGTCTCCATTACAGATACGCTGTAATCGACCTAATTTTTAAATTGATTAAATTATTTAGTACTTATTTAAATATAGTAAACGACTTTTACACTACAAGCATATTATAATTATACCTTTTGATAACATTATTAACATTCCACTATGTCAGTAGGTTCCCTGGGCTGGTTACTTTCCAGGGTCACATATGTATTGGAGTTTGGGTGGTGGTAGGGTTTCTTGAATCCGCCTAGCTGGTACGACCCTTAATTTAAATCTGTCGCAATAACATCATTGTTGTGTTCCGGCAGCAATACATTTGAGATCCAGAATATTCTGGTCGAACACGCTTCAACATCTTAATCAATGTGTAATTTATAAAAATTCATCCGCAATTTTGAATTGATCAAATGTTTCATCAAAGTCAAATCACGGATGTCATAAGAATTAATAAAGGAAACAATTATACCTATTGAAATCACAATCATCCTGTGGCGGTCTTCTGTTGGATACAGGCCTCTCACAAGTTGACGCCAACTGCTTTGCGCAGATCATAGCACCATGTAGTCAAGATGGCGTACCTCGCTACGTTTGTTTAAACCCTGTCTCCATTCTAAGACACGTCTATTCTATTAATTAATCACTTCTATCTTTTCTTACCTATAGTGCAGTGTAAATCATACGCTGCATCATATCTTTTAATTAAATGTATATTTTTTTTATTAATTAGAATCTAAAACTATTGAGGTAATGCTATATTTGATATATTTTGTTACATATCAATGAAAATATTTTTTTCTGTTGTTTCTATTTATTTAAAGTGATCATGATTTTTGATAGGATTGCGAGAGGAACTTCCCCTTAATTGTTAGGAGAAACATCGAATACACGGTGACTGTGGCGAAGGTCTCATTATTTTGTTTTGTTCGCATATCCACTTTGCTTATATCAATAGCATTAAAATTACTTTGGCTATAATTTAACACGTTTCGTACCACACCGGATGTACACGCTGCACTTTCTTTAGAAATAGTTTTGGCCACATTTTATAAGTTAAATTGTTAATTACTGATGAAGTATTAAAAATTTGTCACGCCTCACAAGTGTTTCTTGAAGAAATATCTTCAGAATAACTCTTTATCACGGAACGTGTCAAGTAATTTAATTTTATAAATTTATATTTTTCATAATTATATAGATTTATTTTTAAATTATTTACAAAAGATTTTTGATTAAAAATAACAATGATTTGAATAAATTGTGTAAGTCGAAAGTACGCAAGTTATATACATATAGTGATTGACACCTATTTGTAATATCAAATTGAACATTTATGGTCACGGAATAAGGTTCACCACGAAGAGGTCTTTCTGAGAATAAATAAACATCGAAAAAGGGTTTTTATTAACACGCTTTAGTCGCATGGTGTAGTCTAGGGAAGATACTAGAAATTCCGGTTTAGTGTACTTACAAATTTATTCAACGCCAGGCATTTGTCGTACTTAAGACAATTATTTGTCGTATAATTCACCGGTAAGCTTACTAGATACAGCGACTCGTATCCTTACAAAGTAATCTTTTTATCGCTATGGGGTAACTCTTGACCTCAATTTCACTTCGTGTGGCAATGTCGTTTTTGGTGTTGCGTGTTTTTTTTTTATTTATTCAAAGATGTTTCCGTAAGTCATCACACGCTCTAGTCTAACGAAGGTATAATTTGCGTACTATATAAGGTTTCTGATAACTTTACCTTAGTGTATTTAACTTCAGCCGTCGTGTAGCGATCAGCAAACAAAACAAAAACGCACACTCATAACTTTGTTCTTGTGAAAGGGCGTAAAACTTACTGCTGGGTAAGCATAAAATAAAATAGGAAATTATATGATAAGTCATGAACGAGATACTCGCGAGTCTAGTAGAATTGAGCTAATTCTTAGGCCTATCGAGAATTTTAGGCCTCGAGACCAGTCCAAAGGTTGGGCCTATCACTAGGCGAGATACAGTTCATCGGTTTTATATGTCATTTAAGGATTACGTAGGTGAATTACACTTGCGTATTTTTGACACGCTTTTATAATAGAAAAGCTGGCGTCATATTTACGTTATTTTATACCACATGGCGAAATACAAATGCTAATATGATGAAATATTCGTATTCAAAAAATTGTACGAGAACATTTGAAATATAATTTCAGTTAATAAAGAGAACCTGGCGTAAAATTAATTTCCATCGCGAGAACGCCGGGTTGCTTTTAGTAACATATGAAAATAATTTCTTTCTTTCGGAACGTTACGGCTCCCGCGCAATATGTCTCTGCCGCTACCCGTTGTCACATGTAACTTGGTTAGGTCGAGTTAAAACTAAATGAACAGGTTCAGCAGTGGGTTGAAAAAAAAATAGATAATATTTACGCTAAAAAGAGGGATATTAAAGAATTTTTTCAATAAAGTTTTACGGTATCGTTATTATTATTATTATCGGTATTTCATTTAAATTGTCAAGAATGTGAGCAGAGAGTACACGTGGTAGTAACTAATGATCATTAACAATAATTCTTTGTTTCGTTATTTTTTGACATCGTGTTTCTATGTAAATAGATTTAAATTATGTAAATATAATACGTATTATTCATTAAATTATAAATTAAACGAAGATAAAAATCATTCCCGCTGTACATTCGGATGTGTTTGCGGTACCCTAACAGAGTGGTAGCGCTGAGACGCTTCGTTTGAAGCGATCGGCGCCTAGTTGCAAACTGAAAACGGGGCGTCGTTTCGTTTTGTGCGAACTGCGTCCGTTTCAAACGGTCCTCGCGACACAATTATACACGGGCCGCGCGTTCACTCGCTGAACGCAATTTAAGCTTGTTTGTTCATTTTTTTTTCTAATTCTTTTTTTTTTATTGCCAACCAGTACCGACGTTATTTTCAGGGAATATCTGACGGAAAGTTTTTTTCCAGTGCGCACGGCAATATGGCAGTTGTAACAATGCTTTTATAACAGAATGTTGTAGAAGTTAAAGAATGAAATTTTAGACTATGCATTAGAATAGTGATTTGTCGATTTTTGTTTATGATTTATAAATCTGTCTAAATTTCTTAAAGTTTGACATATAAAAATTGACTCAACAGTTTAAATGGGACGGGGGTCACTGGTGACCGGCAATTACACAATTTAAAATGTGGGCAAGTGTCAATGTGTATCAACTGTTAATCATTAATATATAAACTTTAAGTTTAGCTAAGTAAAAGTCGTCTAAATATAAATATGTATATATATTTACACACGAAATATCACTTATGGAATAATATGATATGGCGTCAAATTGGTGACGTTCAACCTGAAAATATATTTAATGGAAGTATCCATAAATATTAACTCTGTTAATTATATTCATTAGATTAGTATGATTATATCTAAATTAATCTTATTAAGTTGTATTCTCTTTTTAGAGTTTCATTGTTATGTTGAGTATGAGAGAACGGAGCAGAACAAAGTAATAATATAAAAAAAATTATTAAATATGTATAGCTATTATGATAAGCGTTTATATTGCGCGGAGCAGATTTTTAGGAAGAATCTTTGAATTAATGAAATAGGTCAGGTTCTCAATAAATGTGCGAATAGAAAAATAATTATGAAAGATGACCCTCAATGTCAACCTGCTGCCATAACAACATTTCTGTGTTCCGGCAGTAGTACATGTGAGAGCCATTTTGTGCGCGAAAACGCTTTATCATCATTCGAGGACATTGTCCCTTAAATTCGCGTGAAATTTAGGTTGTGCTGGCTCATTGTTTATGAAAAAAATGTTTACAAAAATATATATGTACGTACGCAAATAATTATGTATAATAATAATTCTTCATTAGCAATTAAAAGTTCCATATCGATTATTATCGATTTGAGGCAATATCAGTGCTAATGGTGAATAATCAGGCAGTGTGTAATAAAAATACAATATCGCAGAATTTCATATTTGTGGTACACGTAACCTGACGCACTGTTGAATTGACGAAAATCGTAAGTTTCTAAATCGACAACGGTTTGAAAATTCGTTTTCGTGTTCGCGTTAAATTCACAAATACAGGAAGTCGAGCTCCGCGATAAATTGAAGTCTCGCTCTCACAAAAGAGGTGGTGAATCCTTACTTTTTAAAAGACCTTTATGCGTGGCACAATCAATTGTGTGGATGTTTTGTTCGTGTTTTGACGTGTAATACGGAAACAATTTAATAAAAGCAACGTTTTTCACAAACGGCACAGATTGCACGGAATTCAATATAAATTAAGAAAATGTATTATTTTCCTATGATCAAATAAGTGCGAAAAGCATTGCGGTCGGTGGCGGAAGCATAGCGTACCCTGTTTATGCAACATAGTGCACTATAATAATTAAATCATAATTTCTATAGAGTTTAAACAGGATCGTAAAGATAAAGAAAAATGGAAAAATCACGTCACGTATTATTTTTTTTTATGTAGATACGTATATAAGTGCTCAGGCTCGCCAATGATTGGGATAGTCTGCTGGCGTTGGTGCTTCTATCCAGATATGACGTAGGTGTCTTTAAGAGAAGAGTGAGAATCTACAACAAATTTTTCATCATAGAATTCATTTCCTATTACCATTAGGTACGATCCCATCTAAGGAAAGGCGTTAGTTAATGTAATTAAAAAGAAAAAGAGATTTTATCTCGTAGTGAAAGTCCGCTTACCATTAACAAGGGTCAATTCTGGATTAATAAGGTCCACATTGCATTTGGAACCTTGTCATAAGAAAAGTTAACACATCGACCGGTTATGAAAAAGAAATTCCCTATTTTGTCGTGTTTTTGTCGATAAACTCTTTACGGTACAGGTCTTTTTTCATTTTAAATTCAATGAGTAGAGATAAGGAACTGAACAATCGTTTGGAAGTTTCTCTCTCAATTGACTTCAGCTACAAAAGTCAGAATAACGAGCAAAACCTGGGCGAGCGGCGACGACGAAAAGCCTAAAAATCGGCTTAATAAAGTATAAATTGATAAAATGTTAATTCTATTTAGAGACGATATTCTTTTTTCTTGTCTGAACAGGCTAACACTTACCTCTCAATATAATGTTAAGTGACAATGCGATGAACCGCGCTCACTGGCTCTCACATTTATCAATCCCGGAATACAGCAATGCCGTTATTGCGGAAGATTGGCATTCGGTATGTTGGCTAGCTAAGCGAGTTAAAAAATACTCTACTAACAACACGATTTCACACGTGTGACAGAAGAATCGAACCCGAGACGTATACGTTACAAAGTAAACAGTAAAACACACCGCGCACGACCGCGCGCTTCGGCGGCATTCACAATCCTTGGCAGTAATCTCTTTGTTTCAGATAAACAGTATTATAATTATGTATTTACGCATATCTATTATGTTTTTTTGAACGTACAATAAATAACAGATCATCCTTTTACCCTGCGTGGTTTACGTTTCGTGCTGGGCGAGATAACAGAACGCCCCAAGCGTACGCGCCGCGCTCAGACCTAATTCCCATTTTTTTTTGGTAAATAAATTTCCAGCCACATTCACAGAGCGAGGTACGTTTTACCTTCACCTTTGCACTTAACGTGGCGTTATTTCACATGAACTATCGCACTCCGGAGAGAAGTTTTAGTATTTACTACCCGCAAAGTACATTTTTATAGTTTATGTAGTAGTTGTAAATTTACACCGTAAAACTGTTCCACTTTCGTCTTTTAATTTTCGAAACTTTGTTTTCGAAAATATCCAAATTAATTTCGCGTATAGTTATGTATTTAAATAACGAATACTATTTACCTTATACAACATTTAATTGAAGAATAACACTAAATTTTTGGCGTAAAAATTAGTAACAAGGAATCTGGATACTAGTAGGGTTTTTTGAATCCGCCTATGTAGCTAGCATTCTCAAAGCCAATTTGCCGCTATAATAGCATTACTGCGTTCCGACAGTCATACATGTGGTGGCCCGAAGTATTCTGGGCGAACACGCATCATCATGTATGGCTGCATTGTCACTTAACATCGGGTAAAATCGAGATTAGTGTTAACTCATGACCGATAAAAAAAAACAGGTTTTAATTTAGATATTGATAGAGGCATTGTACGAATAATAAACAAATTTGCATTAAAATTTGAATATTAAACGTGAACACTTTGTTATTACGTAATAAGTTACATAGAGTTCTATTAGTATCAACCGATAAATTAAACGTAGCAATAATTCCGTAAAAGATTGCCAGTTTAGCCGACACAGCCGCACTTCATTAAGCGCGCTAGTAAACTATTATTTTTTTATTGTTAACAGCGGCACTCGCATCGTAAAGTACGGTTAATGCCGGGGAAAATCTGTTATGGCCAATGTAAAGCGCGCTATATTAGTTTATGTTTTTGATTTCCGAACGTTAATCATTTAGAACTGGCTTTTATTGGATTTGTGTTCATTTTAGCGTTATGTGTGTGTTTCTCCTGTGGCATTGTAGATTTATTTGTCGGGTATCCTAATTTTTATTATTTTTTTATTATAGACACTGATTAGTTTTTACTAAGAGGTCGATTGTACAAATATTTTTTCTATGAAAAGATTACCCCTTATCACCAAAAAAAAAGAGATAGAAAAACTCTATTCGAGTTTGGAAATTAACAACTGGAATAATTTATTAAACGTATAAGTAAGAAAATAGAAAAGATAGGGAAGAGAATTATAGGGTAAACTTTTTGTTTAAAACTAGTATTATTCTCTGTAACTTTCTAAAGTTAAGTGTTTAAGAGTTACGAGTTAAGTTTTTATCCTAATTAATTATAGATTTATATTAAAACATTTTCTTTATTATAACGTAAAGTTGAAGAATTGTTTTATTACAATAATACCTTGTTTTTTTCCTTTTTTTCTAGTCACCATATTCTGCACCTCTGGTGGCTCATATGGCTTGTATAACATATTTCGCAGTTCTTTTTTTTTAACCACAGGAGAGGTTCTATTTATTTACATAGAAAAATTGTTGTGACTAAACATGGCTACGAGCTTTTCTGTTTATATCAAAATATTTTTTAATATTAATTAGGATTTTCTTTAGAAATTTGTGGACTTGTTACTTTTTATTATTGTTTTCTATAAATATATTAGCACACTTATTAACGATAAAGCATTTGATTCGACAAATTTCGCTTATAAGGCTTCTCATTAGGGCTATGTTGCTTCATAATATAATATATTTTATGTTCACCTAGCTTAATTATACTTTAGTACGGAAGGCGTATAAACGGCTAATATGAAAAAATTCCGAAAAAAAAAATTCGGAGACCGCAAGCGAAGTTAAGGGTCTACAGAGCTTGAGTGTACTTAACCCTGCCTGCATTTGATGGAGTTTAAGGTCGGTCTCGTGTTGTAAACGAACACACAAACCTTGTTAACTTACATAAGTTAGGCGTTTCTTAAGTATCCACTCAATTTATATCGGGCTTAAACCCCTTTTTAATATTTTGTTTGAAGTAATATTTAAATATATGCTCTCTTTACAAATATGAAGATATATTTTTTTTATCAATTCTCAATGTAACTATTGTTTTATGTAATTTCTGTGTGAATGCCATCCTATTGTTAACGACATACGCGTATACTAGTAATCATCGAGGCTTTTATCTAAATAACTAATACGAGTAAATATCTGGGACATTTTAACACTTAGCACACTGATCTCAAGATAAGTAGCCAAGCACCTCTAGTATGGCTTATCAGAGACCGCTATACATATTGTAAAATAAATATTTAAATGAATATATATTAACAACCAGACTCAAATGTTAGTCACATGAATGCTTGTCCTTAGCGGGATTCGAACCCGCAAACCCTGGTTTAAGAGGTGGAGATACTACCTTTACACCATCGGTACACTCAATATAAATGGTAATCTGTTTATAATAAAAATATTTCAAAGATTCACATCTCTAAAATTATGCCTGTAATGAACATATTATTTAAAATATATTTTATTTAAAACCCGTTCGTATACCACCTGGATATATTTTTCATACCTGTCAAACTTATTCTTCTTTTTGTATTTTAAATTTAATTATCTTAAATTTGAGTAATGAAATTAAAGATTTTTACTTCACGATTCCATATTAATTTCACATGACGTTAAGTGACAATAAGGCCGTAGTTGTAGAAGCGTGCTCGCCCACAATACTTTGGCTTTGACATGTATGACAGTCGAAACACAGGTATATATACCGATGGATTGACCTTTAGGGTAGAAGCCAGCTGGGCGGGTCGGAAATAACTCTCCAATTCAAACGCCACTACTCATGCGGCACGGGAATCGAAACTAAGACATCCGTGTTACAATGCTAGTGGTAAATCACAACGCCACAGGCGCAGTTAATTCTAAGTATAATTAGGATACTGTTGCTAGTGAAATCACTACGGTGATGAAATTAAACAACATATGTATGAAAAATATGTAAGCATAACGCTTCTTCATAAATCTAGCTTTGTTTCTAGCTGTTACAACATGAGCAATAATCCACGGAGGTAAATAAATTTTAGCGTTATATTCGACCTTATTTCAATGGCGATTATATTTCGGATGGAGATTCCGCACCTTCAAAATACTTAGGGCGACCACTGTTTTCATTAGGTAAATATCCCACATAACCCTGATTTCATCCTAAAAAGCAGCGAATCTTCAATTCAATCTCAATAACAAAATAAGACCTTATTGCATCGTTATAGGTGCTACCTATTTATGAATGAATTATGACAAGCATTCAGTTGCTATGTACGTCAGCCGGGGAGCACGTTAAAATCGCGTCAACTGCACCGACTACAACTAATAAACTAACTTCATTAAATAACGTGCTAGAAACTTGTCCAGCGCGGATGCATGGGTATGATAAATACGAACGTGCATCTAGTCTCACGCAGATGCGGTAAACTAATTCATTTATTTATTTATTTTATTTAAAGCTTTAATTAACAATTTTGTACATAAGGTGGACTTAATGCCAAATGGAATTCTCTACCAGTCTACTTTAGTGTTGAACAGAGATGAATATTGTTATTAGTTTGTTATTATTGTGTTATCGTTTTACTAAGTAATTTAATATACGTAAGTAAAGTAACAGTTAACAGTTAAAAAAATGTTTTAAATATATTCGAATACATAATTTTTTTATAAATTATCGTGTTTGACTAATTATGTGTTAACGAACAAGCATCAAAGAATGTCATTTTTATTTATTGATCTATGGAATCAGAGGTCGTCAACGAGATTTCCAGACCGTTACAACTTGGGTACCTTCAAGAAAATAGCCTTAAAGTTCGGCTACCCAATAGCTTATCATCATATATCATGTCCTGGCTGTCTATAGGTGACGGTGATCACTTTTAATCAGGTGAAACACTCACTCGTTTGCCCATTTTACCTATAAGAAAAAAAGTTGATGCATTCTCTACTAGTCAAATCCGGGAGGATAAGAATAATTCGTTTGGTAGGTGAAAACTAATATATAAAAAATTTGGATATTCATAGATATATTAATTATCATAGAATGAGCCATGAATATCTACATGTATATATGTAAATAAAATAAGCATGTATTAACTATGTAAATATTTGGAATTAATATCCCGTCCAAAGGAATTTTTCTTCCCATGTCGACGTCTGTTATAGTATGTAGTGTGTGAATACCGTCACCTGAAGTTGGAAAGTTTAGCGCAGCGTTAATATGTGCCAACTTCGGCGGGGAACTGAATTCTATGAATACATCGAATTGTATGACAATAATTATGTGCATACTCAAGTTTGATGCTAAACGTTTATTTTACCTCGAAGGCTGCGGGGTCACTGATGTCCAATAACTTAATACAGCTAAGCTGCCTCCGTGGCGTAGTGTTTTGCCAGCTTGCCTTGTAGCGCGGAGGTTCGGGTTCGATTTTTGGGCCACAGGAGTGGTAGAGTCTGAAGAGTGGAAAGGTGTTTCAAAAACCCTTCACATTAGCTACCACCCTCAACGCCAATCTGCTGCCATAACAGCATAGTTATGTTCCTACAGTCATAGCTCTGAGGAGTATTTTAGGCGAAACGCGTTACCATCTACCGCCTCATTGTCACTTAACATTAGGTGATATCGTAATCAAGTGTTAGTCCTAAAGCGATAAAAAATATTCATAAGTCAATGCCTATCAATTTCAAGTTATTTTTACCGGCAATGGGCTAAAATTTTACCTTAATTGCTTTTTGATGTCAAATGTAAATTAAGCCGTAAATGGTAGTGTGGTCAAGCAAAATACTCTGACTATCATATGTATGACTGCCGGAATGCAGTGATGCTGTTATGGCGGCAGATTGACATTGAGAGATGCAGTTAGCCAGATGGGTTGCAAAAAACCATATAACCACCTAAATTGCACACATTTGGCCATGGGATCGAACAAGGGACATCAGTGTTATAATGCAATCGGTTAACCACTAGGCCTCGGTGGCAGTTTCTCGTGTACGTAAACGTTCGTTATAAAATTACCTTTATCGGTTAATTAGAAATCACAAAAGATAAAGGAAAAATTTGACTAATATTATTAAAAAGTTAATTTGTATAGGCAGTTTAATATGTTCTCAATATCGAAGATTTTATTTCGGTTCACCATGCAAAAAAAGTGTGATAAATAAACGCAGAAGCAGTGCAGCAAAAAACAGACTAGAACGCCAATTGCTACATCCGACCATTCAGTGCACGCGTCTATCGCCATTCCCGTAAAGATAATAGTTTCTATTATGGTATGCGCGGCGTTTTCATATTGCATTTGTATTTTCTGTGGTGCATATCAAAGTAAACTTCCTGTTTCAGTTATTTAATACAATTCAACAATAAATCCCTGAGAATATTTTTCCATTTGGATCCGATAAATATAACAGATGCTTCATACTTTCTAGGCAACTAATACTTAAGAAGAAATGTAGAATAGAATAGAATAGTATTTATTGCATAAAGAAAAGAAATAAGAAAAAAAAATATACATTAAACAAAATAAAAGAATGTGAAGAATGAAGAATGAAGAATACAGCGAAGTAAAAGAATACGTCAGATGTGCAAAAGGTGGTCTCTTCCGACAACCTTAGAACTATTTCGTCAATTTAGGCTGTAATACTAATTGTTCTTCAATTTTCAATTATTTTTGAATTTTAATAATATTGATAACATTTTAAGACAAGAATAAAATAGCGGAATAATAAAAAAAATATTTATTACTTATTAAATGATAAATCAAAGCTCATTACGAAGAGCTAGTGATGGCTTTAAATCAACAAATATTATCAAAACTGGTATCAATAATGATTTAAATCCATGTTTTCTTTAGCAATTTTCTTCTTGGAGTATATAGACAAAGTTTTTATTCGTGTGTATAAATAAATAGTTCTGCAAAGAGAGTTCAACTGTTGCTTACGTTTTATTAACCGGAGATATTTAAGTGTAGCATTGCAACTTTTTTTGCATCCAAATGGTTGTTTGAGCAATGGAAATATTCCGGAACGTGCCATATGACTTTAGACTTTCAACTGGCATCTGATTGTTTTGGGTGGACGCATTACTTCCTAACTTTCGAACTTAAACATCCGACTAGGTTAGTCAAATAATTCAAACGAACATTCTAGGTCGTCAAACAGTATCTTTTATATACGAGTACATAGCTTTAGGTTCGATGTATAATTCATCATTGGTTTCATTTCTTGTAGATCTCTTTGTTTCATTTTATTAAACATGACCACATGAAATCGTAGCGCCGCTTTTCGCTTGTATCATGGACTGAAATTAATTTCATTGTTGCATATTGACGCTGCCCGTTGAGTTTAGTTGGCAAAACAGATACGACCGCAACTCTGGCCGCCACTCCAGCATCATGTACTGTAACAGTTGTTTCTGTATGACGCAACTTGCTTTTGTCACTGTTCAAATGTAGATTTAGATAACTATAATAATAATTAATTAAAATTTAAGCATTATTTCTGCTGAGGGTTTGTTGCGTCGTTTCTTATTTAATCTAGTTAAATTTCTAATTCAGTTTTTTCACAGTTAGAGCACTTAGGAAACGGTGTAGGTTGGGTAGGCGACTTTTTATGATTTCAAAAAGTGTTTAGTAGCCTAATTTTAATAAATGTATTTTAATTTTCATTTAATTAATATCACTCCATAATTTTATATTTCTTTTCAAAAATACCTTATGTCATTTCAGATCATAGATCCATAATTAAATTTAAGTTATTTTTAAAAATTATAATATTTATTTATTTATAATCTTTATTGGTGCACCCGCAAACAGGGAATACAAAGGGAAACTTAAAGCCTTCTAGCATTCTCTACCAGTCAACTTTTGTTATAGAGAAATATAGTGACACGTATACTCGTACGCACAGAATACCTTTTAAAATGTATAATTCAATAAATTTTAATTGTTATAATATATATCATTTCAATTACAGCCAATTTCTAATTTGTAAGTAGATTTATAATCAAGTGTCTTATGACATTCACTTAAAATAAAAGCTTATGAAAGCAAAAACTATTTTTGCTCTTGTCAAAATTATGATTTTATTTTTTTGTATATTGCCTTTGTGTACATATTGTATATTAACTATCAAATTGTCTTACTAAAGAAATTGTGGTCTGGTTTCAGGGCAACATACTTCATGGTTTCGCCTAACAATTTTTTTAATCGTTTATGGGGTAACACGTGATTTCTATTTCACTTGATGTTAAGTGTCAATGAGACCGTCGATGGTAAAGCCTGATCATCCAGAATACTTTTAGCTCTCACATGTTTGACTGCCGGAACACGGTAATGTTGTTATAGCGGCAGTATGACAACGAGGGTAGTAGCTAGGCCGGCGGGTAGGAAAACTTTCTCACTATCCAGACACCACCACTCGAAAATTGAACCCGGGACCTTCGCGTTGTATGCTGTTGTAAACCTTTGCACCTCGGAGCCAGCCAAAATAGTAAGCCTACCGATTTTCCGATCTAACCGCCATTTCGAACAGAATTAAAAAAATAATTTTTATATTGATATTAAAAACTAAAAGAGGGGACTACTAAAACGTCGCGTAAATAAATTGTTCCTGCTGCCAAGGAGCTGTATTATGTCAATATCTAAAATCAGTCTCTTCGCCGAATTGAAGCCGAGAAATAAATTTTATTTCGATTTGAAATGTCCCTGTCGAAGTAAATCCCACGTATAAGCTGGTTTGATCGCAACTCCGGGGTTCACTGTGTAGAAAATTGCATTTGTAGATCCAGTACCGGCTTTAGTGCCCGAGCATTATTATTTACTTATTTCAATTCACAAAGGAGCACGTAACTAGAATACTTTCAATATTTTACTCAAATTAAAATCAATCGATGATTAAATATCTGAATTTAAGTAAATATAACAAGATATAATAATGACCATTTTAACTTTTTCTAATGCTTTGTCTCTTTCATTCTATATAGCTTCAATATTCTTTATATATTATTCTGTAAAGAAAGTTATAAGTCAAGATATTTTCTCAAGCATAATATTTTTTTCTCTATTGTGCTTCTGAGAGAAATTTGGAAGTTACAGCAAATTAGAGTTGTAATTTACAACCCGTTACGAATTTGCTTATTCGAATCAAAACATATTCAACTGGAGGTAATAGGGAACATCGAAAACTTTAGACATTCGTGTTAAGTATTAAATATAATTTAAATTAAAGTATTAAAAATAATATTTAGTTAAAGTAATACATAGAGTCGTGAACAAATATTATAATGAAAATACTGTGATATACGTAAAAACATAGTGTAAAAGTGCCATCTGTTAACAAAATATTTAACTACTATTAACACAGCCGTCGGTACGCATAATGATTTTTTGTTTGGTGCCTTGAGTGGCAGAATTACTTGTTTGTTCCCGTAGGTTTTTCTTCAATTTTTGTATATAATTCTTGAAGGTTTGTTTGCCATAAGTTCTTATCAGTACGAACTCATGTCGCGTATAGTGCAATAGTTTTTGCATGCCACCAAAGTGGTGGCATAGTGTTAATTAACTTACACAAAATAATATGAAATGTATAATTTTTTAAGTGTAAAGATACTCTTTCATAAGTTTTAATAAAATTTAATGTTTTAATAGAAATTAAAATATGTATTAATAAATTTTAAATTATATTGGTTTATAACTGGCGGCTTATTTAGAAAAAGGTAAAATAGGGCAAAAAACCGAGGAATATTTTGAAGAAAGCATTTGCAAAAAACATAAACAGGTCCATACACACGGTGGTCAGACTAATACTCGAGTTGTTCCAAGAGGGTTCCGGTACAAAATGCCATTTCCTTTGTAAAAGCCTTAAGGTTAAGAGAGCCGAATGTACGCACGATTCGAATGTTTGGCCCTCATGAGCCTTTCAACTTATTCCTATTTCATAGTAATTTGCTTACGTATAGCAATATTTTTTTGTAGTGGCTATATATTTTTGAAGGGAATAAACATTTAAGGTTGGGTTCTTTTCAGGAAATAGTCAAACATGATTAGATTCGATTTAATTATCAATTAAAGAATAATTTATTAACACAATAAAAGATCAGCTAATTTTTACCTATATAGTTTCTTTATCATGATGTATGTTTTACTTTTTATTATTTAAAATATAATTGTAATTCATTAGTGTTTTAAATAAAAAATTTGTTTTACAATTTAGTTAGATATATACATGGATAAAATTCGAAAATTCTTGGTAATAATAATTTCGTATTTGGTAATAATAAGTGTTAGTGTCAATCGAGTTTCGTAAATATGTACATGGACTATCCTATTTACAAAACTCGATTGAAATGATTCGTCACCTATCGTCAGGCTATCCCTCGATGAAGGCAATCAGCGGTTATTGAACCCCAGCGGGAGGGCAGAGTGATCAATATTTCGGCTTTCCATTCCAATTGACAGGCACTTCCTATGGGTTATGGGTCACCTCTATTATTATTTACAGTTAAAACATTTTTGAATGGTCGAAAAAAAACTTTTTGAAGTTTAATTTTATAATTTTTAAACGAAGTTTATAATGCGATACGACATAGTAATAAGATGTTTTATTTAATGAAATGTAATGAAAACAAAAACATACTTAAATGTAATATGATAAATAACGGCTATGTAATTATTACTGACAGAAATATGAAATACACATTTGATATACGTTTATAGTGTTTTTTGATAATGTTTGTTGTTTTAAATTTGTTAAATATCGATTGATCTAAAGGGTTGATTATAATTACCTTGTAAAGTACAGGAGTGATTTAAGAATAGAAAACTTTTATACATATAGGCTGGAACTGAAACCAGCGATATTTCCGATTCTGTTTAGTAAGGAATCTTAAATGTACTTACCTATATATCTTATCTATCATGTGAAAACTCATCTGTATTACTATTTATTTCGAGTAAAAGTAAATTAAATATTATGAAATCATAAAGCAGTAAAATTAGATAGAGAAAACATTGCCAATTTTTCATCTTTATTAAAAAAAAAAGTAACGCCGGTTTAAATAAATTGTAAAGATGAGATTTAAAAAGTAGTTGTCAAGGTGAGTCGCAAGTCAATCCAGAATCTTTTGAAGCTCCGTAATGAAATATTAAATCGTTCTCTATCCACAATTTGTTCAAAATTTACTTTGAAAGGTTTGATGTTTTATGTTATCCTAGGTATACTATGCGTAAAGGGTCCCAAGTTTTCACAGATTTTAATTGCCCGAGATTATTTATTAAAAGTAAGAAAGAAACAAAAAATATTTACGAAATATGTATCTTTCAATGATAGCATAAAAATTTTATATTAACGACATAATATAAACCTTATTAAAAGATAACAGAGATATACTCTTGTAATGTTATTAGTTTAGATTAATAATGCAAAGGTGGTGAAAATAAAACTGAAAGAATTCAAAATAGATATTTTGTAACTTATAAACTATTCATTTGCTTGTTATTTAACATTCGAAAGAAATATTTTCATAAAAGTTATAGTACTATAAGTAGTTTTTTGTTTTGAAAATAATTCATGTTAAAAATAAATGGGGCAGAAATTTGATTCGATCAGATTTTGTAATAAAGAAAACCATTGAAATACATTGTAGAATATATTCTATTAGGAAATCTAAACATTGCTTACGGGATAAACTTCAATTTGGAAAAAAAAACTAAAGTATACGCTATCTGGCTAAGAGCGTCCGCAAATATTGCCCTGACGCACACTTTTCTTCGATATCAAACAAGTCTAGACAAGACCAACATACATTGACCCCTAAATCCCATTAATTGTAACTTGCTAGATTGCCAGCGCGAAAGTGTTTAAGAATCGTTAAAATGTCTTTCGTTGATGGTCGGCTGACAAGGGTGCATCCAGATTAACGCGGAGATCGACAAAGAAATGCAATTAAATGTAAAATAGGGGCTGCTTCACACGACTGTTGACACGGCGTGACGAATGGGGGATCGGAAAGTTTCTGTCGACGGTTTTTTGTGATTTTTAATCAGTTTTATTTGTCTCCATTTTGAATTTATTTCGTGTTGTTGATACTACTTTTATTTCTGTTTTGACTGAAAATGTTTTATCACATGGAGCAAGAGTAATTATTTTACTTCACATTTATTTTTTGATATCACAAACAGTGAATTAATTGTAACGTGAAACATCTGAATATGGCAATATTTTTTTAGCTTTATTGTAATATTATATATTAGTAATGAACTAATAGATTGGATTTTTTTTAATAATGAATATCAACGAAGTGCTGTATAAACAATTTTAAACAATTTAGAAATTTCAATAGTCTATCATAGGTAGATGCTTGCGAAATTTCTTTAGTATGTTCTTTAAATTAAATATTCTCTTTGTGAATTTTAAATGGTAAGACTTAATGAAAAGTTCTAATGCAACAGAACTAAATTACACTACATTAAACGTGTCTAACGAGTCGGTGGAGTTTCAGTTAAGACGTTTTCTGACTTGGTTTATTGTATCTCCTGTGATTACCTATTCATAGGACGCAAAGTTAAACCCCGGGAGAATCCATTTAGCGTACCGGCTGAGCCTCGGAGATTTATGCATTTTAAATTACACCTGAAACAAGCTGACGGGTCTGTTAACGAAACTCTTTGGTAAGACGACACATTACTAGATCGCGATAAGATTTTATACACTATATAAATCCTAGCGGGAGAGGGAAAAGTGTGTGAGATTACTTATTTTTAAATTTTTACATCATTTTTGGTAAACGTGTGCGAAAGTAAGAATTTTAACTCGATAGCTATCGTACGCAGTCACTGAAGTCGTTTGTGTTACAGAGATACCAGGTTCGATTTCACTGCTACGGGCAAAATTAGAATTTGGATGGTGGGATTGTTTTCTGCGAACCTAGTTAGTCGATCTACTATAATAAAAGAAATGTGGCCGAACATTCCCCATCTTTGTCCTTTATATCATTTAATGTCATTTGAAATTGAGGTTAAATGTAAAAATTAATTTCAAGGACGTACGGGTACATGTCTACCTGCGACTGTGTTGCCAGTTTGTGAAAATATTTTTGATAAAATTAGCTTCTAATACTAAATACCGACACAATATACAGTTGAATTTTTGTTTTTATTTTTGTATATAGAGATTCAAACGTAAATAAAAAACATAATATCAAAGACGTGTTTTAATATTGAAATAGTTAATTTTGGAATTTTGTTCCCATCAAACTAAGCTTAAGCGTGTGCTTTAGCGAGAATTGTATTGTTAAGAATTCTTTATGACTTATTACCAGTGATCGGAATAAGCTGAATATATTATAAGGAAATATATGAAAATATATATATTATAATAGGCTGAATATATAAGCATTGAGGAACAAAGTCAAAAAGTGGAGACTTCCTTAAAATTATTGTTTTACGGGATATCTTCCGGGACAATACTTAAATATATAAAAACTGTTAGTGCTATCGTATCACCTTTGGTTTTTTTTTAAATAATTTATGGATACAAATAAAAGAATAAAGACAAATTAAAATGCAAATCTATATAATCAAAATAATAAAAACTTGCAATATTTTTCAAAATTTTAGTAGTAATATAAAGAATATATATTCAAGTTAAAACTATCTACCTAAATACCTACTTGGTTAGTTGCAATCAGTAGTATTTTTTCAATATTTTTTAACTTTTATCTAGTCTGCTTATTAGATGATATCCATTTATATGCCGAAAATGATTTTTCTACATTTACAGATGTCAGAAGTGGAAATTTGTATAACGTTTCGTGACCGTTTCGAAGCAATATTAAATAAACGACATTTCGTTATCTTCGACCAGAGCTGTTTGTCTGTTTCTCCGAAACTAAACTTAGTTTAAATTTAATTTCGATATATTTCGTTAATTTTGGTGAAATAAAGAAATTTTCTAAAAGATTAAGTATTATTCTATCTCTCCAACATGCATTTTTTGTATTTATATCCACCGATTGTATTAGATAAAAATTAAGGTAAAATCTATTTTTTTACAAAACATACATTTTTATTGTAAATATTTAATTTATGTGACGATGTCTCGTAAAAACTATTACTAAGACAACATTTATTTTAAGAATGTAATTGTTTTATGATATTGCTAACATTTTTCAATGTTCCGTAAGATGTCCCTTAAAAACAAAAATTAAGGAAGTCTCCAATTTTTGACTCTGTTTCAAAGTTTAGGTAAGTGTATTCAGCCTATTCCGATCACTGCTTATTACACATATACTTGTATTCTCTGAATGAATACTCGATAAGAAAAGCGTTATTTATAATCCAAAAGAATGGTTGTCACTTCAAAAATATCCACTCTACGTTATTTTAATAAATTAATTCACATCAGTTATTAGCTCTTGGCAATAATTAGTAAAAATATCATATTTCGTCCGTTCTATATAATTCAAATTACAGTATAATTTAAATGACGAAAGGTACATTATACAATGATTCACATACATATACGTATGTACAAGTCGTTTTATCGTCAGACCTTGTTAGAGATCTCTTACTTGCCTTGAGCGCGTAAGTATTAAGCTTAGCTTACATTCAAGACGAAAACTGATATCACTCAGCATCTAAGCGTCTACTCCGATGTCTTTAGAGATGCGATTACACACGTACCATGCAGTACTATGTTTTATTCATGAATTCAAGCATCAGTGGAGAAGTTCTTAGTTTAATTTGAATATTTTTGGAGCTTAAAATTTTTTCTACAGCCATTTCTAAATAGATTGTGTGATTCCGTCTCTTTTATAATAAAGAAATAATAGACTATTACTATTTTAGGGTCCGCCGTTTGACAGTGCTAGACATAATTATCCCCTGAAGGACTTGGGCACAGATCGGCCCTGCGCTATCTGTATTTAGCCGCTTCTTGCAATCATAGTCTATTAACTCTGTGAAGGTCTATTGCTAATGAACACCAGTCGCTCACTAAAGAATAATCTGTGAAGTTCAACGCTTTAAAATATATTATATTTTACTCTACCTTAAAAACGCATCTTTTGTTAGTTTTGTTTATAACGTCATCTATGATTGAAGTTAGTTTTAAGAAATACAAAAAATGGGTCTCGCGGATAAATGTTTTAAGTTGAATATAAATCTATTTCTTTATACTTTAAAAAGAATATCAAAAATAAATATTGAAATAGATCTAAATATATTCAACCTCTTTTCTGTAATCATGATCGCGTATCCCCATGTTGAAGATTTCGAAATTTATAGTTATGCAGTAAACATAACGGAACGATGAAAATATAATTTACAAATTAATTCTTTTTAGACTGGTTACGCTTTACTACTGCCTATTATATGTCGTCGTATAGCTTTATTGTATAACCCAATAAGCTAATGCGTGGTCTGATGGAAGATACTCCATGGCGAAGGTCGAACCCGTCGGCCGAGCAGCATCAGTCTTCTAGGAGACGTGTCATCAATCACTGGCCGCTTCGTAGCCTCCGTATTACATTATGTATGTGCCGAGCTGGAAAAGTTTTATTTACCTGTCGACGCCGCCACGGCTGCTTATGTATTACCAAGAGCTCGGATTGCCTCTACTTAATGATATGGAGTAACCATGTAACAAAGTTAATTAAATGAAATGCTTGCTCTTAGTGAACTTTTAAATGATAAATTTGTAGAAGTATGAACATATATAAAAAAAAATCTTAACCCAAATATAAATTGTTAATCACCACTGATGATTTATGCAAATTGTTTCGTCTATTTACATAATTGTTTTTTGCCTTTTCATAAATTTCGTATGCCCTACGGGTGGAACATGGTTGAAGATAATTTTGGTATATCGCCATCTAAATTATCTGTGATCTATGAAATGATTTTTATTCTGAATTCTGAAAATAATAAGTTGGTAAATATATCTACTGAATTGGTAAAAGTAAATTAATATTGATGTTATAATTTATTTTTAATTTATTAATCATCATATCAAATAACTTGTCTTTCTTTGTCGAGTTTTTTTTTGGTTTCAGTGACTGTTTATATTTGGTAGAGAGGGACGTGCACGTTTAATAAAAAAATCAGTCAGAGTTGAAAATATGAAATATTGATTAACTGTTAATATCCGTTGAGAACAAAGCAAGTTATAAAAAACCAGAAGATAAAAGACACCTTTCTTAAAGCGCCGCATGATTAAATAAAATATAAGAGTACTTTTTTCTTAATGTAAATAAAAGATCATAATGCTAATTATAATTATTATGTACCCGGTAATTTCTTTGGACTATTTCGAGTATTATTTCTTTGTCTTACGTCTTTTTCATTTAAAGTTTTTTTTTTTATTTTTGAATGCCGATATTTCTAACAATATTATTACCATAGGTCATTTATTATAGGCATTAACGTCAATGAGAGAAAAGTAACTAATTAATTATTTCTGACAATCCTTAAATTTTTCATTGATTTTTAAAAGAACGTACATAGACCAAGTCCAAATTGGAACATATTTAAATATTTTTCCCCTAACGGTTTCATTTTTATTGAACACAATTATGAAAAGCTTGTGTTTATGAAAGCGAAATAAACGCAAAACCTCAAAATGGCTTATATGCAAATAAATCGACGTTCAAATGTTTTCCTTTAAATATTTCCCTTTGAGTATCAATTTCTATGTTAAAGACGTTTTGACGTGATCAAAAAGAAAGCAATTAAAAATGCGAACGTTAAAGTGAATTTTAGGAGGGGAAGTGATTTCGCTCCGTGTAAAAACGAACTCGCTTCTCCCAGGTGCACCCCTTGTTCTGCAAGGTTGATATTAGACGGAGCGTAACGGAGGAAACAATGTAAACATATGGATATACTATAATATAATAATATATAATTTGCTTTGTGAACAAAAAAAAAAAGGTAAAATTTATCCTCGTCGAAGTAAGAATCTAGTTCCATTTGTTAGTTGAAAATACAAAAGATCATTCGTGTATTTTGTCTAATCTGAAATGGACAAAATATTGATTAATATATAATTTTCGGTAACGGAAGCGTAATAATTTAATATAAATAAATGAAAAGGTTTTAACAATTATCCTTTGACAAACGCAGATGATTTACTTTGTAAACAATACTACTTGGCCTTGATAAAAATATAAATATTTATTTACGAGAGGTGTGAACAGGCCTTTTTTTAGACTAGTAGCAGTTATCATTATAGGCTATATGATCTTAACTTACCATCTTGTAGGATCGTAATCCATATAATCTATTTTTTTTATCGGTTATGGGCTAACACTTGGCCTCGATTTCATCTCATGTTGCGGAAATGAGGCCGTAGATGGTGTAGCGTGTCCGCCCAGAATACACCTGGCTATCACATGTATGTATGCCGGAACACAGCAATCTAAAAATAATAAGAGAGTTTGATCTATCGAAATGTTTCAGTTTCACTGCTAAGTCTTATCCATACTAATCTGCCTCCACGTTTCCACGTAATGCGGCTACAATGACAGTTTGATTCACTTAGCTAGTGTTACGCAGTACAAACGCGCCGTCAAACATCGGCTCTGAGCGGGGGTTGTGAACGGGGTTGAGGTTTTTTTTTAAAAAACCGTACGGCAAACGCGTAACGGAGAATATATAACCGCGTGGAAATTCTTAAGGTGGATACGATAAATCATGGTCTCGTCTTTAAATTTGAGTATTTACAAATAGTATTTTCTATGCGATATTTATAATGAAAAATATTAAGTAAAATATTAAGTCTTACATACGGCGTAGTATATAAATAATCCTTAAAGCTACATGTAGATTAGATATTGCAGTAGAAGTGACAATATCAAAGGTATGGTTTAGTAATAGATTCTGTGGTATAGAGAATGTAGGACATAAATATCTAGTTCTTTTACTCTCACATTTATTTGAACAGACAGAGCTCTATTCATTATATATTCTTAAACCATAAATTGAAGATGCAGATTCAAAATCAAAAAATGTTTCTACCTTACGCCCTGACATTCACTTCCAATCGCTATCATCTTTATACATTACTGTCATTTGCGGCTATCTTCTAGAAAGTTCTCCGTAATATTGTTCCTTATTAGGAGTGCTCATATTATGCCTCCATTATACCAGTTTATGTGTACGTATAATATTATGTCTATTGATTGTTTTGTGACAAACGATTTTGTATTGGTATAACATTTGAACTTTATGTTGCATGATAAGTGACAAAAATAGCGTAGATGATGATGAGTGCCCCCCCTCTCCTCCCCCTCCCTAAAAGTTTCGGTCCCACGTTGCAAGTACACAGCAATGCAGTTATAGCGCCAGATACGAATTGATACTTCATTATTAGTTACAGCGTTAGTACACGATAAAGTTTGTCTACAACTGCTACGCGAAAGGAATAGATACTGTATTTAATAAGTATTTGGTAACACGTTTTTTTTTTCTATTTTACGTGGGGTAATCCTCCATGGATAAACTTTAGTTCTCCGCGTCGTAAGTTTATGCTAGGCTCCTACAGTCTAAAATGATGTTCCTTCTTTCGCTTTAAGCCGGGATCGTCGGCTTCTGTCGTACACTACAGCAGCTCTGGCGTTGACCCTTTCATGAGTACCTTAATTGCAGGGGCACATTACCCTCTTTACAGTTAGGGAGCGCACGGGACAACTGCGAACAGCAAGGAGAACCTACGTTACAGTTTCGATATATAAAAGGCATTCACACATGCATATATACACTCATACATATAACTGCATGCTACACGCACACAGACATGCAAGCACGCAACTAGCGAGCCTTCTCTATAAGTTTGGCCGCAATATTGGCACGGACGCGGTCGGCGCGCGTCGGGCCGCGTCGCGTGGTTTCGCAATTTCGCCCCAACAGTCCGCGCTGTCCGCAGGCGACAGGGATTCAATTACGTAACAATATTGCTATTATATATTTTACTAGTAGCCGATAGTCGCCCGCATCGCTAAGCGTTCGATTTTTTTTTTGTAACTAGATTTTCATGGTTTTATTTTCGAGTATGTAATGGTTATGTATATTATTGTAATCTTATTTTTTTTTAGTTTGCAATAAATTGTAAAAAGCAATTGCCACAAGCAGTACAAAAAAAATTTCAAACGTATTTTAATGTACAAGACTTCTTATTTGGGGCTACTCTGTCAAAATCACTAGTATTGTAAGTCTAGTGTTAAAATGTAAAAAAAATAAAAATATAAAAAATAAATTATTATAACCAAAGAAACGACTAAAACGTTCATAGCAAGTCTAAAAAATGTTATTACAAAATATAAATAGCATATAACCATCTACAATTTGTTCCTCATCGAATCGTCAGTCCCATTTCGACACATATCATATAATTATGCTTTGAGTGGTGTTTAAAATTTTTCATATAATAAATTTCAGTAAAAATGTTGTCTCTTTCTCCAGTTATTACTGTTCTTCACTTTAACCTACATTATATACTTGATTCTTCATTAAAAAGTCTAATTAATTAAATTTTCGTAGCTCTATGTTGTTCAAGTGGATTTTTATGAATATTCAAAATAATTTTGAGTATAATCATCACCAAAAACCCAATGCAAGCTGCTACAACAGACTACCCATTATTTCTTAAAAGCTTATCCCTCTCTCTATTTCTATTAAAAATATATAGTATCAAAACGATTACTATTGAAGTAATACACGAAATTCAGTTGCATATCATACGTAATGGACACAGCAGTCGGTCTGCCCTGTCCGCAGGCGTGGATCGTTGAAATCCGTCAGCCGTAAAATCCTTTGGCTTAAAGCGCTTAAAACGCTTAAGCATCGCCTCATCACGCCCGGCGGTCACGTCGCTTTTATCTGTTGCTGTGCTTTTTTTTTTCAAACGCGTTCCAAAATTAAATTTCTATCCAACCCTTTCCGCGGAGCTCGCGCCGAAATTAAATTAGAATTCGATTATTAACGTGACAATTGTTTTGTGCTCGTTGGAACCTTTCTCCGGGAGATTTCCTGTTCGCTTTTTAATTACATTAACCTTTGAAAATGTACGGAGTGGAAGCGAATTGCTCTATAGGTTCAAATTATGAACATTATTTTTCTATTGAACAATTTGCAATTAGTGAACAATTTATCCATATTAAAGTCCAATACGCAAATTATTGTCAATCAAATTCGTTACTCTGTACTATACTCGTACAAAATAAAAATTTACTAGAAAACTTAAAATATTACAAGCTTACAATGTATCATTTATTAAATTAAAAGTGTCCATTTGTTTCATTTTAAAAGGTACTATACCTTTTATAATATTAGTTACTTAAAGTACAGCAATCAATCATTCTGAAAAGAAAATAACTTTTATCTTATCATCTTTCCTAATTTAGATTGGAAATTTTGTGGTTAGTAGAAGACATTAACAAATTATAAAATGTTCAAACTTTGTATTAACTTTTAAAATTACGAATTTTAAATCATTTTGAAATTCATGAAATTTTCTTTTAATTTATATGTTTATAATCGTAACAAATTATATAATAAGTTGCATTCTTGTCATGAGTATGGATGTTTTAGTCATGAGTCTGCACTAATGACACATCTGAAATGCATTCGGAAAGCATGCATCATTTAGAGGTGTGCAAAATCTAGAAATATGATATCAGTACACGGTGAGAAGTCTTGGTTTACCTAAAGCCGCTTGTACCGCGGTCCGTTCTATTTTATTATCGATTGGTTATATAAAGTTAAATAGTGTTGATAATATTAATAGGATTGCTACTATCTTTATATTCAATTGTTATTTCTGTATAAGCCCGCAACTGTCTAAAAGAATTAACCTGACACGTGTATGGGATATACCACATATATGATAATATTATAAGTGTACAATTTTTTTTAAAATAAAAATCAATATTCATTATTTTATAACTTTTTTAATTAGAATTTAATACAAATTATTGAATGCATAAAATTTCCACTTTAATCGTACAGTGAAATAGTTCGGAATCGCTCGCTGAAACACTTCAGCTACTTATTTAAAATTTCTTAGTCGATTTCGCTAAGTGCCTGTAACGCGTCAACTATAAGTTGTTGCGGAGTCTTGAATTTTCTTAACTCGCAGTAATTACTTAATGCGGAACAACTTTCCGGAGAGCTTTCGTGTGAGACTGCGTCGCGTCGTAAGCTCAGCGAGCTGAGACACTTTGACGAGGCCAATTAATACGGTAAATATGAGTGCTGGTGTATAGCCTTACACAAAGTAAAACGGAATTTTTTTACTAATAAATATTTTCACAACAATTTTTTTAACTGTATTAAAAGATAATGTAATTATTTTTATCGCCTGTTCTTGTATATTTCCGTTTAGGAAAATCCTCGCATGTTGGCTATGACAATAATTTACAAATAACGCTGTAAATACTGTAAATAATGTAAACAAATGATTTATGAGTGTTTAAAATAATTATATCATTTCTTAGAAGAAAAGGTTGTTTTAAATATAATACGTTCAATGAATTAATGAAAAATATTGAAAAAAAAAAGATCAATAAAAATTTAAAAGGAAATGAGATATAATTTCTTTATATGATACCTTCTACTTTGGAGATTTCGCGATATAACGAGGTCTTATAATCAAAAAGTCTCAGTTTTAAAGACGTGGAACGTTTCATTACATTTAATAATTATAAAACAACTACTTACTATTTTGGGAAAAAAACAAAATGGTGTATCTAAACAACAATTAGAAGATTGGACATTATATTATTGTTTGACATTATTAAAAAATGTTTACCGTTTGGCAAGAACTGTGAAGAAATTCAAAACCGTTTTTTTTAAATAGTTTTTGAAAACTATAAATGCATCGTAAAGCTTGCATTACAACAAAGAGACAAATACTTAAATTGAAATTTTATAAATAAATATCTCGAAAATTACAAGAACATTTAAAATTATCGCCACTTCTAAAAACAACATAACAATTTTGAAAAACAATAGAACATTTTTTTTCTCGACATAGACGCGATGCGCACAAACCGGTCGGATATTCCGCCAATTGTCAAGTTATTTGAATAGAGTTAAACCCTCTTCCGGCGCGTGATGGAACGATGATTGATTTCTGTTTGCACTGAGGGGTGGGTTGCAATTTAATATCTCATTGTTAATCGCGAAGCAGCCGTATGTTGATTTAGACGCCGGGGTTCCGGCACCGATGTTAATTATTTGCGACGCCGTTGTATTTGGTCAATTTCAATTGTTTGTACAGACTAGGCCAGTGTTTCCCAAGGTGAGGCGTAGACCCCACAAGGGAGCAATTCTGTTATTT
>DWQX01001355.1:0-28731 GCA_018245475.1 Pharmacophagus antenor | reverse complement strand
TTATTAATCTTAGTCTTAATCTATGTGTGTATCATAGTAGCTCCCAAAGGGCTAGTTATTTTTTTTGTTTGAAAAATGATTTGTTCGGGAGTATTCTAAATTATATTAAAATTATATATCATATTCCGTTTAATAATTATCTCATGTAAAACTAGTTTAGATCTCGTATAAAATATTCAATTTTAGTATTACTTAACATTTCCTCGATAAACAGATAAGTATCTAACTTGTTGTTATTGTGATATTTACAAGATCCGTCATTTTGACAGGAACAACATTTGAAAACCAGTAGTTCTGTATACAAATAACCGTTTGACTTTTTTATTTTTTTTATACTGCTTCTGGCAACAATGCTTTGTATTTTTTGTTACAAAACATGAAAAATAAGAATACAATAATACACCAAATTGCAATAGACTAGAAAAGAAAATCATGAAAATATGTCTGTTAATCTAGTGTTAATGTAAAATATTAGCAAAACCTATAAAACCATAAATATTAATAGTTCCTACACAGATTTTTAGCCTTTTGTGGGTCTCTTTCAATATCGTCGAATTTAGAATCCCATCTGGAACCACACAAACCTTGTTAGAAGACTTTCAAATATAAAACGTAGATTCCCAAATTACGATTATCGACAAACGTTTGTCAATAAAACATATTAAATGACAAAGTTTTTAAGGTCATTTTAATTGAAATGTAGAGCGACTCTATCATAGATACAAATTTATTAAGAGTTAAAGTAACTAGTATGTATGTACTAAATATACCTAACAAATAAAAAAAAAGCAAAAAAAAGTAAAAGAAAAGCCCATAGTAAATTGAGTGTATCCGTGCTTTGTAAAGAATTAATGATATCTATAGCATACAAAAATACAGTACCAAAAATACTTGTCAGAACCTCACACACTCCGCCAACCTGTTGCAATCAAAACCCATATTCAAAACTATTTTATCTCCTCTAACAATATAACGAAGAAGTTTCTATTCTTGCTATAACTGTTATAGAATCAAACGTTATATTTCAGTTTTTGTGAAACAGTTTTTAGATATGATTAAATTTTCATAGTATAAAACTACAAATATTACCTTGTACTCTGATTAGCATAAAGTTAAAAATTTGTAACGTGTGGACAGTGTAGAGGCGGTGCGGGGGAGGAGGGCGGCGTGGTGGCCGCCGGTGCCAGGTAACAGGAGGTACGGAGCCGCGTACCGTACAGTACGCGAGACGCAATATACAGAAAATAATATTATTTATTTTATTACCTTATTGTGATTTCATTGCACATGTGAATATGTGTGAATAATGTATTAAAAACAAAACTCTTATTTATCATATTTTTAACTGTTGTAAGTTTTTTTTAATACATTCACCACTATCACTTAAAACTGCTATAGAAAAAATTTGTTTATAAAACCATATAGGTTATTTACTTTCAAGGAACTTCATCGCAGAATAAAATTTTATAAAATAAATTTTTAAATTAAAATCAAAATATGTTGAGAAAGTGGAACATTGTACATTCGTGAAGCTTAGCGGTCGTCCTCCCTACCACGTCATAATATTTCTCTGTCTCACATCATAGCTCCCTCTCTGTCTAGCAACGCATTCAGTCTCTACGAAACTGTAGTGTGTTTCACAGGTGTGTCAATTGTGCGCGACATATTCTATGTCGTAAATAAACTCGTTTCTGTATAAAATAAACTAAAGCTATGCTTTTATCGTTTTAAAATTAATAGTAATTGGTATTGTGTAAGTGTTTTCTATAAATTGCGTTAGTAATTGTAAGTAGTGTTGAAGTAGTGCGTTTCGAAACAGTGACAACTAGTTTTCTTGTGGTTTGTGCAGTCCTTGAATTGGAGGCTTTATCTTTGCGGACGACCACTACGTTTATGCTGTCTTAATCAGTTGAAAGATACTTGATAAACAAGGTATTTTATAAATGTGAGATTTTATGATTTTGTATGTTTTTGCATTTCTTATCTCTTTAGTTCCCCGTTAAAGAAGTACAGATATATCAAGTTATTGTTTTGTTTTTTTTTTGGTTAAATATTACTCAGAAACCATCTATTTGTGGAAAGGTTCGAAATTACCATTTTTGTCGTATGTCTACAATTGTATTTTTTTTTTCATACAAACACTTAATATATTTAATAATCTGCATAGCTTAGAATAAAAGAACAGTTTTTAAATGTATTTTGTGTAGCAATCAAATAATTCTAACAAATCAAGTTATCAACAAAAATGTTTAATGTTTGTTTCTTTACATATATTAACTCTGTGCCCATATGAATAGAGAGACGTAATTTTCCTGTACGAGCATATATGATCTTGACATTGGTAATGACATAAAAAAATTATAGAGTAGGTTCTCTTTTAGAAATAAAACATACTGATTAGCGGTAGTAGAGAAGCAATATAGATCTATTTTATAATGAAGAAAAATATACTACTTTTTGCCTATTCAGATCTATAATCATTAGTATTTATAATACACTGAAAATTAATAATATCGATGATACATTAACTTTGTGTTTAAAACAAACGTGTGTATGAATATTTCAGGTACAAAATGTGTTTTTATAAAAATTATGTAGATATTCATAGTTAACTTTATAGTTGAAAAATGGAAATTAATTCATTAAAATTCATTTTAATTCAATATTTTGTTCAATATGCAGACATATTGCTTGTTATTTTCTACATATATATCTGTCCAAAGATCCTATGGCTTTGAAAAGACGACTGAAATGTTTATTTGTGAGGTGATGGCGCCTACCAGTGTCAACAGACCGGCTTGATACCTCTATGCTGTCAAAGAATTCCTGACTCACGTTACTGGCGCGTTAGTGATGTCATGCTCTCTCTAAACCTTTGTTTATAAATACTGGAAAATATTCAGATTAGTTATGTCATCTAATATCAGTTTTTATATATGTAATATTAAAAAATAAGCTTTTACATTATTTTTTAATATTTATTATATCAAATTATATTAAATGTTTTTTAGACCGACACCATTTATGCCTATGGACAATAATATTACATTGTCACGAGTAACTGTGTTTGTGATCTAAGACTTCTAAATATATTTGAAAATAATCAAATGTATTTACTGGTACAAAAAAGAAAATAACTAATAATGTTATAGTTTTGTATACGTAACTTGATAATTTAAATTCTGTTCTAAATTAAAAAAAAAAATCTTTTTTGCTAAATATCATTTACGTTTAGGTTTAAGATGTACAATTTTACATAACATCACATTACAAACGAATCACGTTTTCTATGCAATTACTCAAGCGTGAGAAAACACTAAGGCATAATTAGCGCTATTATTTGAAGCGTAGATCACACCAACGCAGCGTAAAAACAAATGAAAAATTCGAGGCTCCGTTTATTCGTAATTGTTTTATTTCATTCACTAAAACTGCAACTTGTATAGAATACATTTATTGCATTGCAGTAATTCAATCCAAATATACGTCCACATAAATGAAACTAATTGCTGATCATTAAAAAACCTTTTTAATATAGTTATATTATTTTATTGTACAATTTTCAAATCTATTTCAACACTAAATTTAAATCATTTAATATAAGGATCATTTACATATAAAATAAAAAAAATTAAATGGCTACGTATCTATAAAATTCTAAAATAAACAGCCTAAAACACATTACAAGGTATTGAATTATCGAAGTCGAATCTCGATAGGTTTTTTTTTTATTTTCTTTCTTAAACTCGTTGCTCTCAACATGTTGGGGTCGAGGACCTAATCTTCCATTCCAGTTCTCGCTCTCATTCTGTTTTGCTTACTTTCGTACCTATACCTTTCCATTTCCTTCTTTCACACATCACGGTCAATGAGTACAACTCGTCGCATTTTATTTCTTATATTTATTTTACATTCATTTTATTATTGTTTTTACTACATTTATACAATTCCATATTTTCCTTACCCTTTATTCTTATCTATCTTCTAGATCAGTCTTTTTACTACATTTGCTATGATTTTATTTTCTATGTTATACAAAACTATGTCTACTTCTTTTCCTCTACCTCTACTTTGTCTCGTTTCCTTTTACTACTTTTTCTACTATCGTTCTACATATTCTAAGAAAGATGCGACGACTTCCGTCTTCCCTCATCAACGTCGCGATGCTGTCTTCTTTTATCTCCATCCCGAGCGCAATTTCACTCTCGATGCGCTCTTTTCCGAAAATGGGACATTCTGTAAGGATGTGCGGCACGGCTTGCTCTTTCTCCGGATCGCAGAGGCACGAGGGACTGTCCTTGCACTTGAACTGTGCAGATACTCGGAAAATCCCCCGTGTCCCATGAACATTCGTGCGGTAGGCTGATGTCACATCTGGAAAAAACATACGTGTTACGGAGCCCGTGTTCTCTACCATATATCGCCTGTTCCAGTCTTCAAACGTCTCCAACCTAAGTTGTTGCTTGACGAACGAGACAGGGCGATCTCGATAGGTGGTTGTGATTGGCCAACAAAAAAAAAAATACTTTTATGGTATTCATCTAAAAAACATTACTAACAACACTAGAGCTAACAACACGATGAAGTTTTGCTTTCTTTACGCACAATACTAATATTTATTACAAAATTATTTTTATTCAAATTTAATGCTATTGTCATTTTTAGGATAGCATTGCTGTCGAGGCATATATTAAAAAAATAGGGGTATAAAAACTGCAAGTTTAGTATATTTCGAAACAAGCGATATTGCCTAGACGAAAATAAATATTTACAGTGAGCAAAACTCGTTACGTTTCTACTTTGTTGTATACTGGAAACCTTGACACAGCACATAGTGGTCGGTAATTGAATTAATCGCGCGTAAACAACAGTTCGCAACAAAATTTCGTAGTCTTCGATGTGTGCTCATACTAATTCTTAATTACGTTGTAATAGTATACCGTTATCTTCAATAGTACAGACTAATTTGACACTTGCAATTTCGCAATCCTGAATTCAATTTATAGATATGATAAATTTTATATTAATTTCCCTTTTTAAGTAAATGGTGGAAATAAAACAGCTGATGTTACATATTTTTAAAAAGTGCTCTTGTAATGTTGGTATGTTTTTAAGAAGTCTTCATGAAAAACAAAATGTTACATTTATTATTAAAAAACGTATATAACATTCATTATGAATACAAGTAACAAGATGTAAACAGAGAAAATTACGTAGGATTTAATATATTTAACATATTCGTATATTGACGTCCTTTGAAAATAAATAACGTTACGCATATGTTATTAAAATTACTGTATTAAGATTGTAGCAAGTAATGGAACGATAAAATTGAGAAAAATTATGATAATCGTTTTCATAACAATAGATCTTGCTTGAATTAGAGTCTATATACATAATGGGGATTAAAATTTACCTATATGTATATATATGTTTAAGTAAAAAGGTTACAGTATTTTTTAAACTTCAGTCTTATGTTATCGAATATATTCATTATCACCACGTCAGGTTAACAGCTATCTTGTCACAATTGTGCATAGATGTTAATCTCGACAGTTAAATGAATCTTCTAATGCAGCGATACTAGCACTGACACAAAAATAGAAATGCAACTGTAAAAATCAAGGTGTCGATGCCAATAGAAGGCATTAACGCGCATTGTTTTCGATCCGGACGCTATGGCGCTAATCCATGTCACCGTACAATGTCACATTGTTCTTGACATACAGTTTACTTATAAAAACTTGTGGGAAACTATCACGTCGGCAACGGTACAAGAAACTTTGCCTTGGAAAGCATAGCTTTCTTAGAACATTTAATCTGGCCAGTTAGGATGCTACTTAAGATTCTGTTAACAAATTAAAATGTTAAAAAAATATTAAACTGCATATTTTTATTCCAGTTATAGTATCAAGGATATTGTATTAAATAAAAAAAAATTCAAATTTCCGTTGATATTTCAACTTTCAGAAATTTTTAATAAGTGGTCTTTGTCATCATTGTTAAATACGCCTGATATTCAAAATTGCACATTAAATAAATTATTGGGTGGACATAAAGTGAATATAGCATTTTTACAACTTTGTTTAAAATTATTTTAATTTTTATATTATTCACTATTTATAATTTACGTCTTTAACATTACAAAATTACTGTCCCTTTCGAACTTAAAAATTTACAACTCAACGAATCGAAATATGTTCTCTTAAAAATAATGAATTGAAGAGAAAATGTCAGTGCACTTCTTTAATTATGTAATATAACCTAAATAAAGGTCACACCAAAATCCATTGCTTAGTTTTTCAACTATGAAATTTTCTAATGCGAGATAACTTTAAACGTGTCTTTAACATCAACATCGGACGACTCTGTGAAGTGATGTACTCAAAAGAAGAAATGAAAAAATTACGCGACGATTTAAAAACTTTCTTACCGCCGGGTAATTAATTAGAAACAATCAAGCTGTGTTAATAGTATACATATATAATAATTTCAATAGTAAAACTATCCTAGGCATATTGCTTATATAACTATTTACTGTTGTAATTTGTAGTTTATTTCGGTTGAACCAATTCTTGAAAAAGAAGGTCCGCACATACGTGCAATTGTTGAAAAAACAAATACACATCCCACTTTTGAATGGCAGGTTTGTTTATAAACTTGCGAAAATTGTTTGTAAACTCTTAGTCATGGTCCGTTATTCATATATGCTATTAAGCTGTGCTTGATGATCATAGGATCACTTGAATTGACATCTCGTATTATATTAAATACAAGTTATATGTTTACATTAGCGTATGAACGTTCTCAAATAATGTGTCAAGGCAATCGTTGAGATTTATTTTTTGAAATGCAAAATCGCTTTCGTCTACTTTTACTTTTATTTATTAGAGACATAAAACTTTACAGTATAATCAATATAGATTTTTTTTTATTGGACTTGATAATTATGTAACATCCATCACTGTTTAACGTTATTTCAGCTCGTAAGGATTTCTCACAAGTTGCCACCTGCTTTGAAATACTTGATAAATTTTTATCGCATACGTCTAGATAAACACAGACTGTTGTACAAGAAAAGATAAAACAAGTTACACTAAAGTATGATAAAAGTAACGTGATAAAAAAATTACTTTACAGAAACACCATTAAATGGAACTTATCAATTTTGAACACATTAATTTTGATTTATAATTGCGACCATAATTTGTCCACCCCATGCAAATACAAATACATATATTTATTTTATATTATATACATCAAGGTTAAACAGGCCACAAAATTTGAAGGCAAATTAGAAGATAATTTCAGCTTTTTTATCATAAATTAAATACTACATCCTATATTCGTTTCTTTTCATAGAATAACAGGCTTAAAATAAATAAAAACACGGGACGTCGATCTATCATATTCAATAATATTAAAATTATTTTTAACATACTTTACAAGAATGTCTCTGATATTATTTTTAATCATTGTAAAGTATACTCGAGTCCTTTTTGAAACTAAAGAAAAATTTATTACAATGGGTTATTTTTTTAACTTCTTCCTCTGACATGTTTATTTAGGTAACCTATAAATTGTATTTGTCGTTTGCGTATATTAATTTAAAAAAAAATAAGTTGGATATATATATTTCCAATTCGACAATTAGACATTAACTTTCAGTTTCTTTTCGTTGCTGTAGATACAAGAATCAACCTAGCTTATACCCCTTAATAATATTTATACCTACCTGATAATAAGTACAGTAGTATGACTAGAATCGGAACATAGTTGTTAATGACAGTATCTATATCTTTTCAAAATGAACCTAACTTTTTTTAAAGATCAAAAGTCAGGGGGAAAATCTTTAAAAATAAAATAATCGGCTAAAGAGCGGCGCTGCGGGTTGGTAGTCATCAAATCTTAACCACAGAAAGCAATCGTATGTCGTACGTTAACCAACACCGCACTGCAGTTAATATTTAGGCCACTGCAATAGCTTAAACCTATATCTCGATATCAAATTACTTTGCCTTCCAAAATAAAACCTCGATGAAGTGATCGTACACCTAGAGTCAATTATTAAAATAATGTTATATATTAATTGAAAAAATAGATACTAACTTTCGAACAAGAGATGGCCTACTAATTGATTAACAGAGATATACTCTACCTGAATAGCATATAGAACTTTCTTACTACGTCTTGATTTTTAAACAAAGCTTAAATCTAAAATTTATTAAACTCTTAATAACTCATAAGAAAATGAATTAAATTGTTGTATTTTCACATAGAAACCGAAGATAGTCATTATCGCAATCACATATGCTACATTACTTAGGAGAAAATAAAAGTTATGCTAAGTTCATATTTGCAGTTACACAAGGTATCGGTTTCTGAATTAATGGATTTACATGACAATATATCGGATTAGGAAGAGTGATATCGAAGTTATTCGCGTTAATATAAAGACCGGCTCAGTACTCAAAGGATATATATACTTATTTTATATCAACACTCACAGTATACTCATCGTTATCGTGGTAATCCCGTAGAATGTTTATGTAGAACTTGCTTATATAAATAATATTATAGTTTCTTTCTACTTAAAGATTACTATAATTCTATTGATTCAATAAGTAATTTTGTTGTCTACTTAATGACACTCATTATTTTCGAAAGTGTAGTTAGTAATTGGCGGTTAATGAAAGTTATGATTAAAATGCATTGATTCACTATAGCATATATTATTAGCTTTAAGAGCTGCTTTAAATAAAAATAAAAAGCGATTAGTACTAGTACTAAATATAATTTTGAGTCATTGCCGATTGACTTATGTAGTAAATTTATAATTTTTTTTTTGTGTACGTGACTGAGAACGTAGAATTGTATCGTTATGAGGCAATCAAGAATTTTAAGCGCTTGTTGATTAGCAATATTTTTGCAATCAACGTTGTTTTGTTGAATAGACATTGAAACTTTTGATGTCATACAAATATCAATATTTTTTTGACTCAAGTACTTCTTAAAGTAAGCATCATTGTTATTAAATGTTGATATAAGTAAAAACAAGAAGTCTTAGCAAAAACATGTATATGTAGAACGAATATTAATAGTTAATAGGGATACTATTAACAACCCTCGAAATTTAGTGGCATGACTATCGCGTTCACTATCACAAACGTGCAAAGAATATTCCTTTTAATATTATCTTAAATTCATGCGTGTTATATTTTTATCGTTCAGATTAGAATAAAGATTATATACATATATCATTAAGCACATAACTCAAAGTAAATACACTAACATTAATTATGAGAGCCCCTGACCTTACCTAACATTATTGATTTTTACAAAGGCGCTCCCTAGGGAAAGGTTACGCTAGTTTCTTAACTTCCCACGTTGTGGGGAAGCCGAACAAAAAGTTACCTGTTATTCCTACCTGCCCCTCTGCAAGTTCACACGACACAGGAAGCTATGTGGCGGAACGTCACTTATTAGGGTGCATAACACAAACAATTGCCGGGGGCTTGAAATAACGTCGGTGCTTTTGGTGACCAACCCTATTTAATAACATTAAATTGAATATTACTAAGCACTCTAGCTACCTAACGGCAGAGCGAACCCTTTGCTGAAAACTATACAACTGTTCACACTTACTGCTTAAACTGTTGTAGATTAAGTCAACACAGATGGCACTTTAATAAAGAAATAATTTATTTTATTATTAATGTTTTATACAAAATCAAAAAAACTTCTAGTCTAGATGGTGGTAGAGTCTTTAAATCCGCCTGATTAGCTACCACCCTCAATGTCAATCTGCCTCCATAACAGCATGGCTGTGTTCCAGAGTATACATGTGAGAGCCAGAGTATACATGTGAGAGCCAGATGTATTCTGGGCGAAAACGCTTTATCATCTTCAGCCTCATTGTCACTTAACATTAGGTCAAATTGAGGCTAGTCATAGCCCATAACCGATAAAAAGAATAATTTGCCTAATATATTTTGGCTTCTTAATATATATGAAGCGTAGGAAAACTGGCGAGCGGTTCACCTGATGGAAAGTGTTCATTATATATATAAAATATATTACTAGATCTAAATGATATTACTGGAAATTCTTTCAATGTTTTGCATTTATGGGCGTTTGAAATTTCAAAGTTATTCTAATATTACAATAAAACTTTTACAAATTGTAAAGCACTTTTCATAGCGTTTAATAATGTTATTACAATTTATTATTCCGGTTCATAAATATATTTAATGTTTTTTCAAAACACGCTATAAATTTATATTAACGATACTACATATTATTTTATTATCACAATATTGCCTTTTTAGATAATTTGTGCTGTGTAATTAATTAGCGATTGAATTAAATAAAAATGTTATATAATATTGAAAATTTCAAAGGGCCAGACAGAACTTCTTAATGTGTGATATGGTTAATAGCCAATATGGATAAAAGACATGTACAATTCGCGCAAATACATTAGTCGCTTTCACTACATTATCACCCACCCATTATTCATTTACAATAGTACTTTATGTTATAATGTAAATATAAAAATTATGATGAAAAGACAATTATAGTGCATGTTATTAACTGCATATCACGTTTACTGTTTTTTTCTATGAAAAATAAAAGACAACATGTTAAACTACGGATCTACAAATTTTAATTATCCATTGTAATCCTTTAGGAAGCCCAGAAAAGTTCTCAAAAGCTATATATGTGTTGTCTTCATCTAATTAGTTTAAAAGTTTAACTTTTGAAGTCTGTGTTAATTTCTTATAATATTTTTTACTAATCCTCATTACTCATCATCTGCCAATTGACGCCTACTGTTGAACAGATGCTCCACGTCGATCGGTCCAGTGCTGCTCGCATACAGCGTCTTTCCGCGACCTTCACTAGATCGTCGGTTTTACTTATGTAATATATTAATAAAGGAAATAAGCTGAAAATCAGCTAATTGACTATGCTCACACCTTTTTAGTTCCCTGTTTGTTTTTTATTTTATTTAAATTATGATTTAAAATAAATTATATAATCTTCTAATGACTTTACATCTTAATAGAATTGTAATATCAACATTTCAACGACGTAAATGAATAATTACACATTTACCGGGTAATATCAACGGAAATAATTATTTAAACACCAGACGTAAATTTGCGCAACGATATATATAAAATTATTACAAATCGTTTAACACTCGATATGCCAGTAAAGGGGCGTTGCGCAGCCTGCCATTTACAAATATCGTATTCCATCGCTAAACACATGTAGCATGATACGTTCGTTACCTTTTACATTAGCAGTTTCGAAAGTGCTTTGTGCAATACCTCTTTAATTTGCCGTTACACGGATTGTATAGAATTATTGCCGTTTTCAACGGACTTCTGCTCAAAAAGAAGAGTGTTATAACTTTAACGAGTATGTCAATGTATCATGCGATCCTCAATAGCATGATTTTCATCAAATAGCTGAATGGCTATTTTGATCTAGTATATTTACTCTCACTAGATTGAAGATATTCTTTGCTTCAATTTAGGAAATCAGTTCAATTAATTTATTCGTTTAAATTTTATTATACTATTATTTGCAAAATACTACAAAACATTTTGTTGAAGTAATTTATAAAAGGTTTTAAAATGTGACATTTCAAATTCCATGAAATATAAAATAAAAATTCATAATATTTCCGGGGTGCGATCGGATGCGAAAGTGTATAATGCTTATTAAATTTATAATATTTGGTTCAAAGTAGCCCTTTACCTAGTATTTATATACACAACAGCGTAAAAAGTGGTTACTCATAATCGCTGTTATTATAGGGATTGAAGTTCGTTCCGGCTTTTCCATCATAAAATTACATAATGTTTGCAAGACGTGCGAGTATAAACGTCACAATGGGAACCTGTCCTCTCACAATGAACTAATAAGATAAAATAGATAATCTATTTACTTTGTACACATAGTAAGTAAAACCTCTAGAAAGTAAGCTACACATACTTTATAGTTTTCTTTTATATACAATGAGCCATTCCTTTAGTCTCATTTTCAAATTATGTTGAATGATGGTGAGGTTGACAAGTAGCAAACTTCCTAGCCCACAACACACGGCTTTCACACGCATCTGATAGACTATGCGAAAATAGTATCGCTCGTTTTGGCGATATATTGACAAAATGAGGTAGTAAGCGGGTTCTGAAACATGCCTATCATTCCATTTCTCATCTTATGTAGCCTCTCAGTCGATTCAGAATAATCTTTATTAGTTGGAGCAAGCGCGGATGTGAGTTCTGAATAAAAAAAAATATCCAATGTTTTCCTTTAATAATCAGCAATTACACTATTAATTATTTAAATGTTGTAATTTCTAGTTATATATCATCAAGCTTATTATGGTTTTTTTTTTAAGTTACATGCTTTATATAAAAATTTTTTTTCATTAAATATTATTTCTCTATCTCACACGAAAAAACTAAAACTTTATGTTCTAGATGTCGTGCATTGCGCAGTATGATAACGTAATCATTTATTAATAGCGTGACAGCACGCCTGTGGCAAGTCAACAAATGAAAGAACAATAGAACAGACCGCTTTCCCGCATTAACACAGCCGGTGACTATTTCTATAGAAAGCAATAAAAAGAATAAGTACGATAGGTCCAGCGTACATTTGTATGGTGTTTTAATATTTTCAGTTTCTACTTTAAGTGATATTTAAATTAACACCAGCTTTATTCATGATTTGCTTTTACAAGTCTGATTCTTTATGAGAAAAAAATTATTATAAAGCGAAGTTGCCATAAACGATGATAAAATATTCCGGATAATACTTTTTAAACTTACACTGTTTTGTCAAAACGATGGGTCACGAAATTGTAGTGTTAAACAAAAATCTCAAAAAAATAGAACTTAAGGTACAACAATGCGATATTACGTTTATTATTAGTAAAATTGTAAGATATAATGGAATCCGAATATTCAACAAGGACAAAACTTAAAACGTACCACGTGGAGTGTATACGGCTCACGCTGAAATTACTTTTCAAAAATTTTTCATCACATGTTATTTAAAATACTGATTAAGCTAAAATAATTACATACAACTACAATCCAAATGAAAAATTACTTAAATTGTTAATTAGCGAATGAAAGATTGCCAAATTGTGTACAATATGCCCCTCACAAGACCACATGAAACAAATATTCAAAACGCTCTGGCAAGGAACGTGTTAATAAATATAAAGAAAGAAATTTGTATTATTTTAAACTTAATATCTCAATGGTATTAAATATCTCAAGGCGTGTATAAAAAAATCTTTTTGTTTGCAGAGGTAATATATTTTCAAGATACATTACCATATATAGTTAGTTCCCTTACACTAATTAAACTTAATGAACAATTTTAAAAAGTTGAGGACGTTATTACTATTTGCTAAAATACTTATTTTGAAAATCATTTTAATACGATCAAAAATGTTTATGGCACTGTTGCCTTAAACTTTTCCATAATGTAATATTATCCACCTAATAAATAATTTACAATACAAAATAAACCCTACAAGGTAACAAAGTCGTTTTTTTTTTGTTTTGGGTTAAAATATAAACGTTAACTTAAAAAAAGTTCAGTTCAATTGATTGTTTAATTTAGTAAATTAGAAAAAGCTGTTAAAATTATTTTTGATATTCGTTGGTACGGACATTTTCCCACTGTTGTACTATGGTGATGAATTAATTAATCTTCATATTTTAATGAATAAAAAAAAAATTATAAGGCAATGTATTAACCATGAAAAAGTCAAAAAATTTGGACACTTATGGACATATTTTTATGGTTTTCTGTAAGTCTATGATAATTTTGTGTATTATTGTATTCTCATTTTTCCTGTTTTGCAATACAATGTTTACAAGAATATTGCCAGAGGAGGCTTAAAAAAGGTAAATAGTCAAACGCATATTAGTATACGATACTTTTTATTTAGGGTTGCTCTGTCATAATGACGGGCCCGGTACATCTAGTATTGACGAACGTTATTGCGTCAAAGCAACACGTCCCATATACTTAAAATTAATAAAAAAAGAACTTATCTAAATACAAACCTTTGTTCCATATATGACACAATAAAAAGTTCGTCTACCTAGCACTCGTTATCTTAATTAATTTCTTTGTTATCGTCCATCGTCGGTAGTATTTAAGTCAAACTTCTTTTCATGCAATTAGAAATTTTTGTCCCTTGATGAGAAATCGTTAACGACTTTCACTTTAATGTTGTTTGTTGTTTATTGGTAACTACTTTTTTTTATAAATCGTAAATTATATTTACAATCAAGGATTAAAAATTATTAAAAATAACTGACTGTCTTATATACAAATATACAGTCCAAACCGCTGAGTCTATGATTTATAATAATAAATACCAGTTATATTAAATAAAAAAAAATAACACGTCCATAGGGCGGAAGGCAGCTAGTTTAATTATATCAATAGTTCACACTGCCGTTATGTTACTAGTATTATTAAAAAGTACTCTTTAACAAAAGATAACATTATTTCATATAATAACAATCAAAAAATACAACTCATCTTCTGCAAAAATTATTACTGACAATATTCTACATGTTCAAGCGCAGTTGTCCTTTACACTTTGGCAATGAGACAAGAAAGTATCATTACGATCGCATTTCCGTGTATGTAACTACGTTATACATTTGAATAATAAAACATGAAAACTTTAAAAAATACTATGTATTATTATTCAATATAATGATCAAATCAAGAAAGCGTATAACAACAGATAATAAAAAGCACACGATAATTCAATAAAAGTCAATAAATATGAGTACTCAAACATAACTCACCTGTATGGCATATTTTTTGACTGCCTTCTTGGCGTAGTGGTTTACTAGCTTGCTTTATACGGAGGTTTTTGGTTCGATACTTTGGCCACAGGAGTAGTAGAGTCTGAACGGTGATAGGATTTTTAAAAACCCGCCTAGATAACTACCGCCCTAACGTTAATCTGCAGCCATAACAGCATTGCTGTTGTTCATGCAGTATTCTGGGCGAACACGCTTCTCGATATACGGCCTTGTCACACAACATCAGATGAAATCGAAACGAACTCTTAGCCCATAACCGATTAAAAAATATCAGCTTGTTAATAAAATACTCCATGCCTTAATTACAAGAAAGTGGTATTTTTACTTTGTACATCGTAAGTGCCGTCTTTATTTGCTTTCTATATTTTGCACTCTCCTTTTTGGATTAAATCTCATTCACAATTATTAAGACTGGCAGAAAATACTACATAGAATTAATTCACTAGATGTAAACCATTATGCTAATTAATTATTTCTCTACTACAGGTCATCTAAAACGACGAAGACCACTTTGGAATTTCTATTGTAGTGACCTGAAATAATTGCTGATTTCCGTTTTTAAATATTTACCATCCTATAGAAACATTAATAATACTAAAACAGTATTAGTTGCTGAGGCTGCTATACATTGACTCATTCTTTTATTCACTTGCGTCTCGTCCAAGTGACGGAAGGCTATTCAAATAAGTTTATTATCGGTGCGATGACGTCCGTCTGTGTTGTCACTTCGTTGAGTTACTAGTTATTAAGTATATGCATATAATTATACGTGTAATAGGTTATATTATTAGTCTCGAATATTACTCTTCATAAAATAAAGTTAAATATACTAGAAGACTTTATTAATCCTTCATACATTACTGTCGATACGATCAAGAACTGTGACGTGCATTTTTGATTACTGTTTTTGATATAAAACGCTAAAATATTTTTTAAGTGATATTTTTTTTTATTAATTTAATATAATTTAAGAATTCATTAAACTGTTGGTTAAAACTTAAAATATAACCTGTTAAATCTATTAAATAGATTATTTACAACAAGATGTACTAATAGTGTAAACCAATTATATAACCTAAGTCATTACCACACATGTGTATAATAAAGGTTATAGAAAGTTTTTTACCGTTTTGTATCTTTGTTGTCATTGACAGTTTAGTATAATATTAGATAAAATCGTTTAGAAACATATATTAGGAAAAGTAAGCATATACATATATATTTCACAGAATAATATATTCACTTTATGTTGTCGTCGACAATAAAAAAAATTTGCGACCTCTACGCGCTTGACCTGAAAAACTTGTTAAACCTTTGGCTACCGAACAATAGAAGTATACCAGTCGTCGCGTATATCCGTTTGCCCTAGAAAACTAACGCTAATCGATATTCATAGAGTCAATGATCTTAACCACTTTATTTGGACTATAATCCGGATTTTAATATCAATGTAATTATGTTATGGATGAAAATGAAAAGTATACTTCAGTTTGTCATGTTATCATGTAAAAATTATAAGGCCTCCGAGTATAGCGAATATTGCATGCTGACAAATATGTGTTAGCTTATATCACTCATTATTACATATTATCTTACAATAGTTTATTTATATTTTATTTGTAAAACAATTTCGCCGTGTTCACAATGTTTTTGGTTTTGATAAAAGTTCTTAACGACAAACATATTAAACATCGGTGTAGTGTAAAATTGTAGTAATACTATTTTAAACTAATAATATACAAAACATAACTAGACGGATATATTATGCTATGTATATTTTTCATTAAAATATTTCAAGGCAATAAAACATCCGCCAAATACGCTTTGTGATTGAAAGTACTTCGACGAGAGATCGATGGCCAAGATTGGCTCATCGCTAAGAAGTCTAAATAATGTTTAGTTAGTGCGATTTGCACGCAGACTATTGGACGCCGCAATCCAATTATAGAGCGCATTAATAGTATGCTATATATCTGTACAGCAATTTTGTTCCGAGTGAAATACGAGCAAGTGTCCAATGTGCCTGGAATATAGCCAAGGTGTCTTACAGATCTACCAATAAACAAGAAGAGCTAACTGTATTAAAATAATTAAAAATATTATAACGAAGGAGACATTTCTTTAAATGTTTTGTTTTTATTTGATTTGCTTTGATATCAACCCCTTATATAAAATACAGTTAATACAAAAAATAACACTCGTAGAAATGTGAAAACATTTCCGTTCAATAAACAGTTTTACTGGACGAGTGCTTCAATTTGTAAGAAATGATTGCTATTGGTACTAAAAATAATAAATATAGGTAGAGTAGTAGGTCAATATATGTGTCTGTTCAATTAAACAAGTATTGGAATTAAATGTTTAAGATACCACTCAAAAATTTCATTTGCTTAATTAAAATTAAAGATGTACAATACGTTCTAGTAAATAGTTGGAATCTGTGTTCAACAAGCCCTATCCGATCTAACTAGATTTATAATACTAAGAGTCCTTCCTTCTCGGTCTGTTTTGGAATGCGAATAATTGGAATGTATTTAAAGTGCAACATCCGTAAGTAAATCTAAAGATTATGTTAAGTAATTATTTAATTTGTGACATAAATTATATTTACACAGATTTGGAACTTAAATTTCTTATAAAGCATTTTAGATGATCTCTTAACAGTTTATTTATAAATTAAATAATGACCATTTAAAAAATCTATTACTTGACTCATATTTGAATAAATTATAATTTAAATAAAATGTCTCTAGTACAAAAAGTGTACATCAAGACGATATATTGATCAATAAATTGCAATAAGTAAGAGTAAAATACATTGATATTCGAGTATTTTGCCAAGACCTTCCGAATAAAGACACGTGACTAACGCATCTACAACATCCGTTTCGACCATATAAGGTTAGTTTTCATATCCGTAGGTGTCATTGAGACAACTGAATTTTATTACATCTGGGAAGAATATGTATGTACGCTATTTTTAAGTGATTTAAATATTCATAAAACAATTATTTTTTCCAAAAAAATTATCAACTAAAAGAAAAAGTAAGAATATATTCTGTAAAACCCTTTTTGACATCGGATTCGAATCGGGGCACATCGTGTTACAGTAAGTGCTTAGTCCGTTAATGCGCCACGGAGGCAGATAAAATATGTGCGAAACGGTTACTGATTTTTGCACGTTGGATTATTGAAACATCACTTAATGTACTTCTCTCGCATTTAAAAGAAAGTAACAATTAAAAGATAGTAATTAGTCATAATTTATTGAGAATTGGAGCGGTAAGTTAACGAAATGCAGCACCACACTTGCTTCCCCGTGCGTAAATGAGTGAAACAGTACGGTGTCCGATACGATTAATTTTCTTGTTAAAATTTTTAATGTTTACTGAAGACACTGTAAAGGGTTTTACTGTTCATCGTTATTTGACATATAATTCATTGACGTATCGTCAAGTCAAATATCGTCAAGTGATTATTTATATTTGTTGGTTGTTAACCAAACTCGTACGTTTTATTATTTATATAGAATACAACTTAGCAATACATGTATTACGACCAAACAATACACAAAAAAAAAATCATAAGAAAAATTGTGTCTAAGGGATTGCAAGACATTCGTTATTGTGCAGTGTTGATAACGTATTTTGTTTTAAAAATTGTTTTGTAAAATATATATGTAAGCATATGTTTTGTAAATTATAATAATAAGTAAAATCTATTTCTAATAGCATAGCAACGAATTCTTTCTTTATTCATATGAAAGAATATTTTAACTGCCTCCATGTCGCACTGGCTTAACACTTGCCTTGTAACGCGGAGGTCCCGGGTTCGATTCTTGGGCAACAAGTGTAGGAGAATTTGGATAACAACTACAAAAGTAACAATAATTCAGAGAAATAAATGTATAAGGCCAATATTACAGTATTTGTTTCGTTCAAATAGTTTTTTTCTTATTAATTAATACATAAAATAATTAATTAATATGTAATGAGTTGATAATAGTTAAATTAATATATAAATTAAGAAAAGTTTTAGTATGTTTAACAATGTGGATTATTATACATGTACAGAAATTTAGTTGTGCATTAGGCTATTCTCCTACATTTATTCTTTGTAATGTTTATTAAACCCAAATCTTTATATCAAATTCACAACAACATGTAAATATCATATTTTAATATAGAAGTTTCTGGTCGATTGATTTGTCATTTTTTTAAGTACGGATCGGTTTCGGGAAAAAGAAGCCGATCTTACGTTTTTCGACCCGAAGATTCGAAAGTTATTCGAGGGGAGTATTTTTGAATAACTAAGTGAACAGAAAAATAGTAAGGAAGTGTAGACAGTGGATAATAAAAATAAGATTGTAAATAAACTAGGTTAGGCTATGTATTACATTGGTTGAATTATTATTCTACTTGAACTTACTACTTGGATGGTTTAATATCAACACAATATATTGGATTTACACTACTTGGTTGGTCTGATTTCATCACAAGTACATAAATAAGTTGTGTATATTATACTTAAAATCATTATCACCAGTAATAGCCATAAACAAATGCAACCTTAATACCGTTATTGACCGGTGACGAAAAATAAATTTTCTCATCTTATTGTGTTTTTCTCGATAAACTCTTCACAGGGGTTTTTTTTCATTTAAAAATGAATGTGTAGAGTTAAAGAACTGAATAATCGTCAGAAAGTTTTTCTCTCAGTAGGCGTCAGCTACAAAAGCCAGAATAACGGGCTAAATATGAGCGAGCAGCAACGACGAAAAGCCTAAAAATCGACTACCGGTCGATAAAATGTTAAGCAAAAACGTATAAAGACAGAGCGACTTTAACACGATAACACGACAAAAACTCACACAGCCTCTCTAGTGATGCCTATTCAGCTTAAAATATCTGATAATATTTACGTAAGGGTATTTTCTCTTGTTTGTTACTCTTGATTATATTTTTTACGTGAAATCTTCTTTTAAATCTTACTTTTAACTACTTAATACTTCCTACGACGTAACGATGAGAATCATGTAGCACTATAAATATTGTTAACTGCATAACTGGACAATCGTCGTGTGTATAAAGCAATTATCTCATTTTAAATTTTATCAAGGACATGTTTTAAGTAAATTTGCATAATAACGACATGGTCTGGTTATCTTTAAGCCAGAAAATAGTAATTGTATTCAAAGTTTTTATAAGGCAAAAAAATACAAATAGAAACAGTTAAGGCGGTTTTATTTGTCTGTAGAATTTACAGTTTGCTTTAATCGCAACTCGCTAATACTCGAAATGATTTATACTTAATTTGAAGGAACAAAACAAAATCACTCCAAATTGAAATTAGTTTCTAAAATTGTTCTTAACAAAACATATCAAAGCACATGGCGGCCTACTAAAAAAATTCTGAGCTCATCTATGTGATTGGAATTTCAGCCCTTCTTTCCTATTTAATAACTCATGACTGAATAAAATAACAATATTTAGCTTATTTCCGCTTTCTGTTAATAGCAACTACTACTACCAAATTACATTCTCAACGCGTTACGTTGCTACACCTGGCATCTTCAGGAGATATGCATTCGACAGTAAGACGGAGAACTCTAATTGGGCCCTAGTATTTGTGTTTATAAGAAGCTGAAATTAGTAAAATATAATTATTACTAAGACATGGACTTCCGCAAAGCAACGCTTATAGTATATAGTAACTTTCCGTGAACTAATACTCATTCTCAGGTCGAAGTCACCCATTAATGATACACCTAGAATTTAGATGTAATACATTTACTTCCATGTGTACTATATACGGCTTTTAATACAACACATCTTTTTACAATAGTCATTGTATGTAGAAATATTTTTTAACAAAACGAAAACAACAACAGCAAATGGATTTCTGTAACGAAACGAATTAGTTACGAATAAAATCGTAACTACCCGAATCTCATTGCGCTGCGAATCACCATCCATTACGCTCTGCGATCAAGTACAGTTCCACCTTACGTCATGGATTCTGACCAATCTTTGCCAGAGAAAATTAAAATGCTTTGTTTCCGGTAGTAATATCGGGTCGTTATAAACATTAAAGGTAAAAGTACTATACTTTTTGTATAGGTGCAGGCCATCTTTGCGTTGGTGAAAATGCTACCTAAAAGAAATTTATCAGTTTTTATAAGATCAACTGTGTTTCAGATCCATTATATTATAAATTAATCTGAATTATTTAGATACACCTGGTTATTCACTTACTGTAACTGTAAAATTATTTGTGATCGAATCGAAGAATTTGTTTATTCGCCAATGACACTGATGTACATGACAGTGAGGCATGACTTGGGCGCAACTATCAGATCATCGCAAAACATTTAATGAAAGAAAGGAAATCCTCTCCGCACGAAGTCGAGCAATAACTTAATCGATCTGAAAAGACTTGTTACGTGATCCGAGTACAATTCCGATGACAGTGAAATCGTTAGATTTTTTTGTTAACCATGGATTGCTGTGCCGCCGATTGATATGAAACACATTAAGAAGAAAATAATTGTTCATCTTTCAAATGACAATGTAAATATAATTATTGAGGTAATCTTCAAATGAATATAGACAATAATTATACCCATGGAGATTTGCAAATGCACTATTAAAACTAAGGAATAAAGGAGAAATCTTGTTACTAGAAAACAGGTCATAACTAGAGATTGAGAAGGCTTACACAATTGTAGTATTCTATAGACGTGTTAGCATTGCTCTTTCCAGTTTATCGAGAATTTCACTTCATTCTTTGCTTTGTCCGCTGAACTAACGATTTTTATTTCACTCGATACGAATACGTTTTAAATGATTAGTTTTCGAAGTTTTACATTTCTCATCACGTTATGTAAACTCAAACTGTAAAATTCGACGTGTTTTTAAGAATCATAATTTTTGATTCCAGATATTTGGATCAAGTTTACATTGGCACGGAGGGTGCCCAGAACTTTTTGGCAAGTATTTCGAAAATTTCTATTAAAAATAAAAGTACGCCCGCCCAATCATATACCGGTCGTTTGCATCAATAAATTATTCGCTGTAATAATAATAAAAAAAAAAGTATTGCGAGGAATGCCAGTCACGTCATTGACGTCCGTCCGGTTTAGGCTCATCCCGTATTTACGTATTAACATAACTTTCAACCAATCGCAATGCAATCATCCGTTGTGAAATATTTAAGGTATGAGTTTTCTTTTTAAATAGGTCTCTAACGTGTTAAAAACATTAATGTTAATAAAATGAAGAATCTTCGCAGTTTCAACTTTTTTTATGTAATGTTGTTTTGTTCTATCAAAATTCTTATCACTTTGTAAATACTCTGTAGTAAATTAATGTGTTGAGACTTTTAAATATTTATTTATTATGAAACAATTAATTATGTTATCTTTTCTAAACACATTAGTGCCAAATTTTCACATAAGTACACAAATTAAAAAATATAATTGCATAAAAAATTCAAATCGCCTATTGAATATTAGTAGACTATTAAAAGAACTAGTATTTTATCAATTAGTACATTAAAAATTCAAATTAAACTAATTTTTTTATTTGCACACAAATTTAAATTTCCTATTAAAATGAGTATTTTGTACAATAAAAAATTTCAACTCATTCAATCTTTTATGTTTTTAAAAACAAGAGCTCGTAAAAGTACTTTATTTTGAAAACGATATCGAATGCAACAAAGTAATGGTTGCGTAATGGTGAGTTCAATGACTTCATGAGCACCGAGCAAGTCGCTAAAACTTCTGCTTTTTTACCTACGACAATGTAGAGGTTCTCAATTTGAAACGTTTTTTTTTTAATTTGATACTTCACAGTAGTTCGAATTTTATGATTCTTTTTTATTTTAATAGATCTATAGAAACATTTAAAAAATATTTAAACAGAAGCTTTGAGAAAATAGGAAAGTTTAATCATCTGGTAATTCCTTCAATAGTAAACATTTAATTTTTTTAATTTGTTTTTGTTATTGGTTAGGACAGGTTAATATAATGAACAAGTATTACCATATTAAGTTTGCTAACAACATTCTGTTTTTTTTTTAATGAACTTTGAGATCATGGAATTGTCTATAATTTATATAATTTACAAGGTACCTACACTGTAAAGCTGTATAAAGTGTACCAATTAATTATAAAGAAAATCATAAAAGATCGTTCATCGTCTTATTGTAGTGTTTCCCAATATAAAAATATTTAATTTATTTACTTCTACTTTATTAAATGTAAATTACATCCTTACGTAACACTAGAATGAAACTTTATTTCAAATTACCATTTTTTAACACAAAATCTATGACTAGTTATGCAAATAAATACGTATAGGCATTATTAAGACAGCGTATGTTCTCGCTCTATTTGATACAAATTGCACTTCTGAAAGGAACAAGCGATTGCGAACCCGCACTGCACCGCTCACCGTTCAGTTCTTGCGAGACTATTAGAACGAAAAACTTGAAAAAAACTTTGAACTATACTGCACAAGTTTTATGCTGTTCACGCAGCGAGAAGTGCAATCAATGCAACTGCTTGCAGCTTTTTGCTTAGGCCAATACCCTTTATTCCGTATGTTTTTATTTGTTTAATTTTTTAGATTACAACTATTTGCTACCACTGTAAAATATTAAGTAGTAAAAAATTGTATTTTAATGACTTAACTTTCATCACAAAGTATATTGATTTTAAATAATATAAACTATGTAGAGACCTCCGAAGTACTCGCCTCTTAATAACCAACCCCTTAAAATGAACGAATATTTAAAACGTTTTGAGCTTGGCATCACAATTAACTGTTATGCATTGGACAACATCACGTCGAGATCCAGTTCTTTAGTCGTTATTTTTCTTATTATATATTGAAATATCTTAAGTCTGCTTCAAGAAATGGAAGTGTGATAAAAAACATCACTTATCGAAAAATCGGTATAGTCGCTCCATTCGATTCTGTACCACGTTGTTTTTATAGAACATGACAATTGTCAAACATTTAATGGGATTTACGCTACGCATCGCCGGTTATTTTCTTTTGTTTCCTTTAAGTTAATATTTTTCCTAAATAAGTTAATAACACTTTTTTCCTCATTACTTGCTTTAAAAAGTAATAGATATTTTTATTAATAATTGTAACAAAATAATAATTATAATATGTAACTTCCTGTTTTCGGAGTTTCCCCCATTGCAAACCTTTTATGTGGGTCTTTTTATTATTTTAACCGTGCTATTTTTTATTAGTTATGTGCTAACAGTAGGTTTGGATTTCACCTGATATTAAGTGACAATGAGGCTGTAGATTGTGAAGCGTTTTCGCTCAGAATAGTTGTAGCTCTCACATATATGAATGCTGGAACACAGTAATAATGCCTTTATGGCAGCAGATTGACATTGAAGGTGGTAGCTAGTCAGGCGGATTTTAAAATATCTTACGACCATCTACTACTATGGCCCGGAATCGAACCCGGGACATCCGCGTTACTAAGCAGGCGTGTAAACCACTGCGGTGCGGAGGCAGTAAAAAACCTTTCATCAAATGAAAAAGAAAATAATTACTTTTAATCACACATCTAAACTACCGGTCCACATGATAAAATAATACAACGAATTACGTTATCACAACTTTCATAATGTCAAAGGCACTTTTTCCCCCCTAAGTTGATTGCTCACTAGCTGTTAGTTCGCTACAGGTGGTACAGGCTCGCTGTTTTCTTGTTCGCATTTTATCGATATTACCGTAACGTTTGCCAGTGTTGCATAACAAACTGACCAGCGGCAGTAGGGCCGGCAGTCGTAGACGGCGGACGGGCCACGCCGGTCTTGGCCATCCTTTCGGGGAATCATTGTCTTTTTTGACAATATTGTTTGTTTAAAACTATACAAGTAAAGATTATATGATTTTTTTATACACAACTTAAAACTTATTATAGTGAAAATTTTGGAAAGTTGACAATGAGACCAAATTTTAGGATTCCAAAATTTATTTCATTTCTGTTGTTGTGTAGTGAATAAAAAAGTCTTTTTTACTATGAACGTAGTGCGCGTAACGTTGTTTCACTGTAATCCGTCCAATGCGGATAAATTCTAAAGAAAGTCTTGACTTGCTAAGAAGTCGTGCTGGGAATTTCTACGCGGAACCGCATTCCGGTATAAAGAACCTGCCTCGAATCCTGTTGCAAAACGGAAATTTCACTTAATAAATTCAAATAACTTTCCTTGGATTCATTAAAAATTCACGAGAAAGATTCAAATATTTTAATGTACATGTATTTCGCATCAGTTTAAACTACACGGTCTTTAGAATTCACTGAAGGAGAGGAAACAACGTGTCGGTAATTTTATTTGTGTAATGTATTACAACAGTTACAAAATTGAAATATTTGCTTTTGTCTATTTCTGATGACAGCAAGGTCTGTTTTAAAATTTTTAGCGTAACGGAGCAGTTAAAAATTCTGATTTAACTATCGTGTTATTAAACGATAATTATCGTTTATTATGAAGACATTATCAGACATGTTGCAGATACATTTACAGTAGTTTTATCCAACAAAGACATTGCTGTGCAGAGAGCGTAAATTAATAAGTATTTTAAACGTTTGTGAAAATTATTTTCATTTGGAAGTATATAATTGTGATCGTTTGGGACGATGCGAATCACAACAGGTATTAAATATCTACCTACGTCGTTTCGCGATAGGCGACGTAGCAGAAGTTTAACATCAGTACGGCTTCCGACTTCGGCATTCGTTGGTCGCGATCGAAGTAAACGTTAATTGGAGTACCATAATTGGTAATAAACGGATTCAATACTGATCGATTAGAACTTGTAAAAGGCACAGTTCATAGTGCGAACATTTACGAGGCTAACACATGAAATGATCCAGTTAAAATATAGTTATTGACAGAAATGAGTTATGCTGTGACAATATGTAACTGTTGAATTTCAAATGACTTATTGGAGTTATTACCTCAAATGATTTCGGTATTAACATCGATGTCTGAAGTGGTTTTCGTGGTGAAGAGTGATGTTATCGACGTAGCCCGCGTGTTCGAGTCTTGGTGGCGAGGCTTGGTGCTACTTGCCCGTTTGCTTATAGCATTTTGCCGTTTGCTCAATCAAGTTTTGTTTGGTAGGCAACATTTACTTATTCTGTTTAGTATAAAATTTTAATAAGTAATTCGGAAATATGCGGATGATTTTTTTAAATTAACTATGCGTATTGGACATGGTAATAATGAAGTTTTTCAACATAAATAAACTTTAATAATAGAGATAAATAGTTATTTCATGTTACCATTACATATAAAGGTAATGAACTAAATTTTCGCTTTATGTTCTAACTGCCTGCGTTGCTTTTTTAATATCACAATTGTATAAAAGTTAACATGGAAATAACCTAAAACTAGATGTTATGTCATATAAAATAAGATAAAACGTTTATTATTTAACTTTATTTCACGAAATCGACACAAACATATCGTTGTACTACATTATCTCGAGTGTTTCTTGCTTTACTTTTAAAGAGAGTTAAAGAAGTTATCATCATTATCGTATCACATGGAATAATGTACATTGAACGGTTTTAGTTTATTAATTTTTTTTTATGTAAATCAACAAGGTAATACAAAATGAAAAAATAATACAAAATATCAGTTATAAATTTAGCACGCATATCAACCCCCGCTGCGAAACTGTCACTTGCAAAATTTAAAGAAATCAGCTAAGTAATGTAAAATAATTGTACGTTTTTTATAAATATTACGAGGGCATTATTTCTTTAATCAGAAGTCAAGAGTCGGTGATATAGTTCAACCTATTCGTTTGGTTTTTACTAATACTTTTTTAAATTTAATTTATTCCATCTAATTGATTTTTTGTTAATTAAGAGCTCTTACATGGCACAAAGACTAGCCGCACGTTCTATTTGGTTCAGAGGTCCATGGTACGATGTTGGGGCCACGTAAGTGTTGAGTTTGGATGATGCTATTTCGAACCCCTCTGAATAGTTACCACACATCACAGCATTGCTGTAAGCCAGCAGTTATTTGTGTGAGAGCCAGATTAAACTTAACGAGTACGCTTTTACCATCTTTAGCTTCATTGTTTACTTGTCCACATTCCTTTATTTGAATAAAAATGCCGTCGTATCTAGGACGTTATTAGTGTGCTGTGCGGGCATAACATATTTATATTCCAGTGTCGTCGTCATGTTGACAGATTTGTTTCAATAATTGCACAAATAAATATAAATGATATTTTCCTATTGCTACTTTCAGAGTTGAAGGCACCTGTGGCGGTCATGATGGCACCCAGCGTGTTTCAACGAACAAAGTCCCCTCGCTCATCGCCCGGCACTATGCCTAGAAAATTACAGGTAATTTCAATCAATATCCTTAATAATTAACTAATAACATAAGTGAAGTTACATGTAACATTACAGTATCATGTTACGCCGCTAGTTGTTTATCTGTGATTAGTAACGGAAAATACGATTGATGGATAATGAATATAATTTATATATTACCACTACAAGAAATGGCCTTGATGTATAGTATCTACATAAAGCGGTTTTATGCTAACTCCAGTAGCGGAGCAATGATATTTATCTCAGCGATTGCACCTCACATTAGATCTATACCGTTAAGTGATAAACAGTTTATTTGATCACGATATACAATAGCAGTTTTAACAGTGCATATGTTTTATAATATTTAAGTTCAGTATTAGTCAAGACATTTCACTGTGTGTAAAAAAAATAATGACCATTTGTGTAAAATTATTTATACTTTAACCAGAATATAATATAATATCTGTAAATTATTAAATCTTATATCGGCATATATATTGTGATGCATGGCATTGAAATTCAAAATTTTCATAGCAAATCCAAAGCTAAATTTCTATGACGATCTTAAATGTATGAAACATCTAAAAACTAAATATAAATGTCTCTTAAGTTGTAGTATTATTCAATCGATTTTATAATTTTATACCAAAAGACTACGAATAGCAAAAAAGTTCGTTATTATTCCAGAACGGCACACAGTCAGGGAGCCAATCAGAACCAACTGTAGACTCCAGTCCCGGCAACTCAATATCGGACGCGGAGAACTTCGAGTGCTATGGTGAAGCTGACGGTGATACAACAGTTAATACGTAAGTTTCCGCTACACTTTGACTGCCTCCGTGGCGCTGTGATTTACCCGCTTTCCTTGTAACGCGTAGGTTCCGAGTTCGATTGCCGGGCCACAAAAGTAATTGAATCTGGATAGTGTAAAGGCCTGACTAGCTACCACAAGCAGAAGCAGTTATACGCGTTATAGCGATACGTATTCTAGGCGAACACGCTTTACCATCTAAAAGCATCATTGTCAGTTAACATGATGTGAAATTGTTAGCCCATAACCGATAAAAAAATATCATGCAATAATCTTAAAGCACATTAGACTAAAACGGACAACACTTGCAACACATGTTATATTAACCACTTTATTAAATTTTATGGAACGGTTAATGAACAACTATGAAATGCTCACAAACACGAATACCGATCTAAAAGTATACTGATATAACTATAAATGGTTTAGTGTTACATTATGTAAAAAAAAACAAATAATCTCTTGAATTGTCGGAAACCGTCTTTTGTCTATGGGCTAACACTTGATTATAATTTCACATGGTGCTAAGTGACAATGAGGCCGTAGATGGCAACACGTGCTAGCCTACATTAATCGGGCTCTCACATGTAGGACCACTGGAATTGGTATATTGTAGCAAGCTAGGCGTGTTCGAAGAAACATTACCAATATATATATATATAT
>DWQX01001354.1:0-28732 GCA_018245475.1 Pharmacophagus antenor | reverse complement strand
GCAGGGTCATGGGAAGCCGTTCGGATACGACCACGACCCTGGCAGAGGATGCCCGCGTGAGCGGGCCCGCCTGTGTCCTTCCCCAGGTTGTCGGGGGAGGGATGGTAGTGGGCGCAGACGGAACTGTCTGTCTGTGTCTGGATGGTTGTCGGGTTTTTCGCATCCACCTGACTAGCTACCACTATTAATGTCAATCCGCTAGACGATCATGCTTTATCATCTCCGACTTTATTATCACTCGCCATCAACTGATATGTATGTAAAATGCTAGCCCACAACCGATAAAATAATTTATTATAACTTTAATATATATATTACTCAAAACAAAATAATGGCCACTAAGATTTTTTGCTGTACCATGAAAAAGAAAGACATTATATTGTTTATCTTTTGTATCTAGAAAATAATGTTATTAGTTATATTATAGGCTAACAGTTGTTTAAAATAATAATCACGAATTGTTTTTTTTAAGTTCATAATGAAATTGGCCATTTTGAATGAAAAACATGAACAAAAGAATTCACCGGAAAAAGTCAAGATACTGTTGTTGTCACTTTTGTTTCTTCTTTTTAGTAACGAGTATGTCCTTCTACCTCAGCAATACACTCCTGAAGCCTCGTATGCATATTCTAGATCAAATTCCTCACATTTTCATCTAGAATCTCCTCCCATGCACGTTTTAAGCGTCAATCAGCTGTGGTTGGTTGTAAACCCCTCACTCATTCTCTTTAACTCGTCGTTTCAATTGGTCCCACAATTGCTCGATTGGATTTAAATCCGGACTGTTAGCTGGTAATACTTCAATATGAGTCCCTTCTGGGACAGTTTGGATCGATCGAGCTATGTGTGCACGGGCATTGTCTTGCATCGTGATGAATCCAAACCCCACTTGCTGTGCAAATGGGTTCACTTGAAGCCTGAAGACTTCCTCGATGTAACGTTCTGCAGTTACGGTACCCGCATTTAAAATGATGTGCTCGGTTTTAACGTGTACACTAATCCCCAAACGATTACGTTGGGGCCACCAAAATGGTCAACTTCGTGGATGCAGGACTCCGAAAACCGCTCGCCGCGTCCCCTCTACACCCTAACACGACAATCATCGTTAGAAAAAAATACTTTGCACTCGTCTGTAAAAAGCACCTTTCCCCACTGATCAATCCCCCAGTTCAAATACTGACGGGAGAATCTTAAACGGTTTGCACGTTGAGCTCTGGTCAGAGGAATTCGAAGAACTCGTCGTCTTGACATTTGCTGGTCATAGTGAATTCGATTAGGTATAGTTTTATCACTGACACAGGCACTCGTTGTCAACCGTAGGTGGTGTTGGAACTTACGGGCCGTTACTGTACGATCACGATGAGTACTTTGTTGTTGTTGAGTTGGACGTACCGATTCTCGTGCGTCGTTGTTACACGAAAGCTATCTGAACTGGGTCTTCTAGCAACACTCGCGGTCTCTAGGAAGCGATTCTCTCTTTGAGAAAAATCCAACTGCATACCTACGTAACGCTAAGAACGTCCTTCTTAATTCATAGTTATGGCTCTGGTTGCTGTAATTATATCCATGAACCTTCATACTGGTGGCTTGATTAACGCTAGATGATAAATGAATAAATTAAAATTGAAAAATTAACCATATTTTCTTAAAATAACCGAAATAAGTTAAGAAGACAATCGAAGAAAAACGTAGAATAACATCCAATTTTTTTTTTCTTAAAATGATGATCAATACTTTTCAAATTATCAACACGAACACCAGCGCGAAAGAAAGACAAAACACAAAAGAATTCGTAGTATCAATATAATGCTACTTATCAGTTACTTTCAGTTTACTAAAGTGCAGTGCATTAGTATATTATATATATACTAAGTATTATTTCCAACTCCATTGACCCTTTTTATGTACATATTTATACTACATATTTAGACTATGTGTCTTACGTTAAATAATTGATTTTATTCTTTAGTCTTTATAAACATACAAATCAATCCAAGTTTCCAGTAAATTTTTGGCATTTTAAATAATTGTTGGTATATTATTAAAGTTAATTACATAACTTATGAATTAAATTTAATCATTTCCTTTGTGTTATAAAGCAAAGTAACTTTTATTGTATCAACTTTCTTCGCCTTTTAATGGAAAATAATTTGCCAATTATGTGTTCGTAACGTATAACGATAAAATTATAATTTTACATCTGCTTGCGTACTACAGTAATTCACCTCTTGCCTCGTAACACAAAGGTCCGTGTTCGATTTCAGAGCTAGATCAGTGGTGGGTTTGTATGATGAAAGGTTTTTTCAAACCATTGATTACTACCTTCAATATCAATCGACGACCATAATAACACTGCTTTCTTCGACAGTCATACATATGAGATTGAATTCAAGTGTTAGTCTCTTACCGATTATAAAATACAACACGAAATTATTCATTGCATTCATAAAATTTAGCGGTTATTTTTTAAAGCGCCATTAATACATTTTATATTAAGGTTAATGCAGATAAATCAATTGTTAACCACAGTTTATGATACAATAGAGGCATGAATTATGTTGACAAAAAATAAGGAGCATGTTAATATAATTTTATACAAATAGTTTTATATAAATATTTGAAAAATGATATTTATATTCTATTTTTCTATTAAAATATTATTTTTTATATTTGTTGTTAAATGGAATAAAGTAAAATTATTGTCCAGTCGTTTGTGAAATCCTCCTATCCGATTTTCGATAATCGTCAGTCGCGGATAGAAATCTATCTATTGCTTTACACAATCTTCTCTTATGCGAATTTTGTCTGTTCAGTTATTGGATAGCGTAACCGGTTTTGTCAGACGTGACTTACATATATAACAATAAGCTTTCATGTATTGCATTTATTTAAATTGCACGTACATATTCCAGCATGCCAGTGATTGAATTAATATAATATTGTTACAGCAATTTTTAATTAATTTCCTATTCACCTATATGATTTATTTCACACGACGAAGCCATTGTACAGTTTTAAATCCAAAATAATTATTCATTGTATTGTAAATATGAAACATGAGATGCACCTCCAACTGCGCTGTTATAAATTATATGAAATAATTAAAAAAAAAAAACTTTCTTAAGTATTTTCCTTCTTCGAAAAATGTACAGAAAATAAAAGTAAAATATTTTCTATCCTGTCACTTTAGTCAAGTTCTATTTTAGGCGCACTCAAACCTAACAAATGAATTCTTTATTGATCATAACTTTTGTCCACACATTTTCCTTAATGGATTCTGGCAACATACTCCGAGCAGCCATTGTTTTACCAAATTAGAAATGAAAGTGTGTCTGCACTCTGCTATTATCATTCGTCATACTACATTACGAGTAAATTACCTGAATCTCATGTTCGTAAAATTGTTTGCATTTTAAACATATTCTCATGTACATTGTTTTTCAAAAATTTCATGTGACTAAGCACTATGTAATTAATATGTTAAGTAGTAAAAAATCTGTTTTAAATAAAGATAAAACTTTTTTTTTCTGTTTTGCTATAATACCGATGATTGAAACAGAACAAAGCTTTGTTCGTTATGTCTCTAGTAGTAGTTTGTAGTTATCATTGTTTAATTATAAATTACTAAATTGGTTCATAATTAATGTACGAATGTCTTCTTTATTTACTTCTAACTCTATGGAAGTATCTATACACACTTTAAACTGTTAGATGCCTACCTTGAACGACTCTCGACAAAAAAGGATTCTTATTTATATACCATATCTTGAAATAATGAAGTACATCTCTAAAGTTGTTGCCGTAAAAGATAGAACTAATGTTTTTTTTTAAAACAAATAAAAAAGGTGATTGCAAAGAATCAATTTTGTTGTCATTTACAAAGACTATATGATATCGATCATAAGATAGTACATCTAAAGGAAACCAAAACGTCGAATTTCCTTACACGGAGAAACCAATATCCCGGATCCCACCTTAAGACGCGTGACGGAAACAACGTCTCCTTATGAAATAACATGAAACTTCTTTATCTTCTAAATAAATAATCATTTTAAAACGAGTAAATTTTTATTAGAAAAGTTCTATATTAATTTTAGTGTATGTAATTATATATATAATATGAATATCTTTACAATGATCTTGATTGAAATTGCGCCCGTCTCAAATTCGCTTCGAAACTAGTAGTGCTTATTACGGACTAAGTTCAATATTTTTTATCGTCGCATTATAGCAGAGAGAATTGAACGACCTATCGCCCCCAGTTTCTAGCGCGAGCTACAGCTCTTCCTTTAAATTATGTTAAACTTGTTCTCTGTAACTATAATATATTTATGCCGCGTTCAGTTCAATGATTCAAGTTCGTTAGTTACTCGAGATGTTGAAGAAGAAAGGTGTAATTTATGAAACGACTAACTATTTAAACATTTACAACAAATGATAAGAACTTTGATACATTGCATATGGCTGCTGTATGCACTGTTTGAAAACAAGTGCTAACGGCTCCACAGAATTCACCATTCGTTTTCTTTAGGTGGAATTTGCAAATAAGTAGTTATAAAAAAAAAGATGTCGATTATGCGGTATACGCGGCCGCCGTAATTACGGCTTCACTCAGTTAAAACGAGGAAATAAATTGAAAACCAACTCGAATCGAACTGAGCGAAAATTTGCGCCGGAAAATATCGCCTCTTAACACTACGCTCGTGACTGACGACTGCGGAGTAATATATTTGTTTTGCCAAACTATCTTTGTATTTTTAATACAATAACTTGTACATTAATGACTGTTGATATAAAAACTGTTAGTTAAGTCGTAATGTGAAAATTACAATTTAATTAATTGATTAACAATTTTTCTTCCAGAAGCGATTTCAAACAATTTTTAATGAATATAGAAATCGTTAATTTTAAGTTAAATCTCGTTTTTAACGCAACTCAATTGATATATGGGATGGCAAATGGAAATGTGAAATAAGTTATTATTCTAATAACTTCATGCGATAATTACATACACTTACAGATTACATAAATCAATTATAAGAAATATAATAACATAGATGTGAAAATGGTTCTTTTAGTATACTCATAAATATAGCGTATGTTGGTGAATGTAATGTTGTTCATTTTTATAATTTTAAATTTTGTCTTTTTGAATTAATGTTTCATTAATGCTTCTTCGTATGGTAACGACAACGAAAATAAAATAAACAAGGTATGTCGAGTCTAAGGTAAAATTGTTGTGACTGTCTGCATAAAACTGAGTAGGACATTAGCAGAAAGGATTGTGAAAAAAAAATTAATCTGAATTTTTATGCTTAGTTTGCGAAAATGCTTCGTAGATTAATTATCCTTTTCTTTACTAAATGATTACGACTAGAACATGAATTATTTAGTATCCTCAAAGAAAAATTAATTCAATTAAATTTGAGTAAAAAGGATAACCATTAATTAAAATGCGGATTCAGAAATATTACGTTTCATAGCAGAAATTGCGAATAACTGTCTTAAAAGCTATTCATAAACTACCACAAGTACAATTTTGGGTCTTTTTTCAAATAAATGTAAAGATTTATAATGATTTTTTTTATTAACTAGCTGGTGCTAGCGACTACGGTCACGATGATAAACGAACAAAAGATTATTTCTAATATCGCGAAGGGAGTAAAAATTTCCATGCTATAAAATGTATAAATATTAACCGAGGCGATGAAGTATTTGTTCAAAATATTAAAATAATCCCTCTATAAGTTTATAAGTAATGAGGCAACTTACAAATAGCCATAAAATTAAAAAAAATGGTATTTTAATGTTGATGTAACTTATAAAACTATTCCGTGTACAGACGCGGTGCTTGTAAGTATTTATTGTAGGTATACATTAAATTTGAAATTTATTTGACAACTTCCTATTAATAAAGTTGAGTCTTTATTGAATGAGTATAATCAGGATCGGACTACACGTAAATCATCTAAAGACAAAAAAAAGTTCGAAAACGACGGTGCTTACTACCTACTTATATTAATAATAAAATTTGAAAAAGTGTTTCTTTAACTGTCGGTTTTCAACAGATGCAAATTGATATTCGTGAAATTATCAAATACAATTAATTATTTTTCAAATAATGTACATGTTATAAATTTTGTTGCAATGTAGATACAAAATTATTTAAAAAAAATAAGAGATAAATATAATAATAAAAGAATAAAGATTAAATCTTTATTCTGTATTATTGTACGTAGTCAAAGTCTCTCAAAGAGTTAATTTGGTAAAAATGTTCTGAAATTATAACTGTTTTATTAGACAAAAAGGTATTAACTCTTCGGTGAAGTAAGAAAGTAATCTCTTCAGATTTAATTTTGCTTTGTAAGAATGAAATGAAATGGAAAATAAGTGATCATTTTTAAAGGTATTTAAGTTACTTTTACACGTAATGGCGTATCTGAGTCGACCAAGATAAATTATCCATTGTACAGGCCTTAATTCAACAAGAGCCGTTTTTGTTCAATTCTTCGATTCATCGTCAACGGAAAATTTATTGCCTCCTCTGGTGAATTCAAATATGGTTGATTATATAAGAGACGTTAAATGTTCGCCGTGCTCAAGAGAGAAAGGTAATTTTCACTTTATACTTTATAATTTCATGTGAATTTTTGATAAAAATTCGACTAATTTAGTTTACAATTAGTAGTTTCTAAGGTTTTTACGAAACGAAATATTTGTCTATAATTTACTCTTATAATATATAGTTCATATCTTTCGTTTATCTTACCCATGCCATTTATCGACAGGATAACATCATCTCCTATAGTGAAAATACCAACACATCTATTATTATTGGCACCTGTCTATGAAATTTCCGCCTAGAGGAAATTGCTTACTTCTAAATACATATCATTCACAAAAAATGTTCAGAGGATCAAGGACGAAAGTAGATAATTTGGTGAAGTTTCAATATTCTCAGTTATTGATTATAACCTAAACAATTTTGTCGTGAAATTTTAATAAGTCCTCAATGATAAGCCCTTATTATTTAACTATTTCATGTACATTTTCTAAATTAATTAAGCAATGCCGTAGAGCTTCGTAGTATTTATGCTTAATGTTTAATTAGAATATAATAATTAATAACTATTTAAAAAGTATAAAGTCAACTTGTTATGTACCATTTTAACAGTTAGTAGAAGTGTAAAGTAGCCGACAGTTTATCTATCTTAACGACATCATACGAACATTGTTACAACATGAAACTAAGTAGTGGATAGTACGAATACCAGATGGTAAGTCATATGTTCTACGTAGGTAGATATGATGTTTACGTGGATTGTAATAAGGATTCAGAAAACGCTACTTGTCAAATGTAACATAACTCAGGACACATACATAAATCTGGGGCATTTATCACAGTATCAAGTCATTGCGGCCAGAATCCCAAGATAGGTAGCCAAACAGCAGCTATAGTACGTGTTATAAGAGTCCAATACACATACATGGATATTTAAAAAAAAACTTATTTAAATATATGAATAGGCAGATACAGAACAAACAAAAATGTGCAATACATGAAGTAATAGGTGGAAAAAAGAGACAGGATTACTACCACTACACCCACACCCCAGTCAAACATAATACAATACATATAACATAATTAATTCGTTTTAGTATTACGTTTCCGAATCTGTTTACATATAATAACCAATGATTTTAGGTATTTTAAAAATTAAAGTTTAGTATTCCTTAAATCTAACATCACGCATTTCTGTCTAATTGACTTAATTGGAAATGTAAATGGTTTCATTAGCCGAAACTGTTATACTATCCTTTGAGTATTTATCAATCATTATAATGTAAATAAAGTTATTAGTTATTTGTAGCAACCAATGTATATCTTATTAGTGGATGTCTTATATTTAAGATCCGTCGTCCGTGCAGATATTCAAATCAAGATCTATTGAGCGGTTGTCAGAAGCTGCGCCTCATGTTGAATAAAGTTCTAAACGAGATCGTAATCTGTTGGGTGTTCCATTCAACAACACAAGACCGTCGTCAAACGGTTGACCTCACACATTTCTCCAATTCGTCTCCGCTCGATACATTTGTGTTACTTCATCCCATCCATCAATTTACAAAATAATTTTACCGGCTTCTAGAGCCTCAAGCTCAGCTCTTTTTACAAAAATTTCTGGCCAGGAATGACAAAACTATATATTATTTAATTTTGTTTTAGTAATTGTGAGAAAAATAAAAATATATGATTTTTCTATAAAAATAGAATGATTGTTATATCATTTTTTAAAATTTAATCTGAGTAATAATTTCTAAAGGAATTAGTAAGTGTTTTCCTTTGCCACATTTATTACAAGCATTTTGTAAGAATCTGTGTGTATCATTTCTCATTAACTCCGAAAAGGTAAGTTTCAAATAAATACACTAGGGGTGTTTTTATAACAAATTTGTCATCAATCCAGGGCTTAAGTTTTTTTCATGCGTTTAGTAAATTGCTATTCAAATTGTATCTAAAATGTATGAAGCATGATGGAATAAATGTTGAAATTGCAAATACGCCGAAATTTTCTGGTTCATCGCAACAAAATCAGCACAAGTTTTACGAGTTATTAAAATAGTTGCCTCTTAGTATTATGTTAAAGAAAATTATTCTTTTAATATTCTAATATATATTCGAAACCTGAAGATTACATTAGCACCTTCTAGCAATTAAATTTAAACTAATCCTTTAGTTTAAATCTAATGTCAATGTAAGTGAAAAGTCAATGAAGAACCATTTCTTACCTTTATATTATGGGCATGACGTTGTCAGCCGGACTTTGCAAAGGTCTAATCTGTCAGTTAGATGTTTCTAATATTTACATTTAATAGATTGTCATTACAATAAAGGTTCCAAGGTGTTCGCGAGGGATCTGTCAATTGGGCAAAGCCAGTTGACTAAACTCAAGACCAAGGACGGTAGGACCGTATCTTCCAAACCTGAGCTCTTAAGGGAAATTGAGATGTTCTACGGACAGTTATTCACATTAATACAACCTGCCAGCAATATGGCAAACGACCCAAGAGCCAAACTAACCCGATACTATATTTTACGAGATTAGTATGGCTCTTAAACAGCTCAAAAACAACAAGGCGCTGGGAGATGACGGAATAACAGCAGAGCTTCTTACAGCCGGTGGGAAACCGATACTGAAACTTTTTCAGAAGCTGTTTAATTCTGTCGTCCTCGAGGGCAAAACGCCCTAGGCATGGCACAGAAGTGTGGTGGTGCTCTTCTTCAAGAAGGGTGATAAAACTCTACTGAAGAACTACAGGCCCATCTCACTTCTGAGCCATGTTTATAAGCTGTTTTCCAGAGTTATCACGAATCGTCTCGCAGGCAGGCTAGACGACTTCCAGCCTTCCGAACAAGCCGGTTTCCGTAAAGGCTTTAGTACCTCAGACCATATACATAAAGTGGCAGTGAGCAGAGCACATTTCTTGCAGAAAAGATGGCCGTTGGGGCCGAGAAGTTCTCGAATAGCGATCGCGTGCTGGCAAACGCAAAGTAGGCAGGCCTCTCACAAGATGGACCGACGACTTGAACAAAGTCGCTGGGACAGACTGGATGAGAAAAGCGCAGAGCCGTTCGTCGTGGTGATGGACGTATTTTGGCTGATATGATGATGATGAGATTGTCATTAACAAATGTCAGAGGGATAAAACAATCAATTACCCCTTAACGGTAATAAAGTCTGAATTAAAATATAAGTCGTTTGACTTATATTTTAATTCAGACTTTATCATATTAGATGCCGCACTGAACAATATCTCATATCTTTTTATGTACAGATATATCTATGATTGATATAGTTTCAGTATAAATTTACTTACTACAAACTTATAGCGTATGTAAATAAACCATAATAGTCATTCGGTCTAATACGTCCTATGCTTTATTATTTTAATGTGTATTATGGTATATAATATGTAGCTATAAAAATGATAACTTATCGATTGTTCTCATTAAATGATGTATACGTATGTGCACACACACACAGGTATGTATATATATATATATATATAAATACGTAGTGATATCGCTCGATATCCTGTTCCCTGTGGAACAGTAGCTTGTGTAACAGTTATGCGATTGAATGCGATGTCATTACAGTTCATGTTGTAACATTACGTAAATGGTACGTAATTGGTTAGGAATTGTGATTGTATCAGTGTTAGAAAACTTAGTAGATGTATACATATTTATTTTACTATGAACATTTATATTATTATAAAGTTGAACGTGCAAATTTTACCGATTTGCATCAATATTTTTATCCAACGTAGGTATTACGTTACATCAAAATAATAGTTTATATTAACAATTATTTGAAATTAAGAAAAGAATGTTTAAACAAAAATTATAAATAAACCTTTTCAAAATCATCGATAAAATGGAGAGATTTCTGTGGGGTTATTTTTTATGCTATATATGATTAACATTGAGGTATGCCACATACCGTTTTCAAAAAAAACAGGATTATCAAAATGGGGCCCATTTGTACAAAAATGTTCATCGTCATACAAGATGAATAAATAAAAGCGCGTCGTACTGAGGACCTTCCCCTACTTGTCAGCTAAAAAATGAATCACTATTCATCATAAGTTTATTAAAAACAATTAGTCACTTGTCAAACAACCATATCAGATGTTAATAAAATTATTAAAATACAAAATATTCAGTTATTATTTTAATTAAAGAAATATAACTGGTTATACGTATTGCTGACTGAGGCCCGAAATATTTCACATTAATTATCATATCTATGAACATTTACCAGTACTTACCACATTATGTACGTGTTTTTGTTGCATACTGAACCATTAATTACGCACATAGAATTATCATGTTTCCCTGATATTGATATAGGAATTAATTAATTGATAAGACATTAATTGAACAATAACACCGGTGTGTATTCTAAATAATTTACTCTATGATTGGCTTTTAGCGGAGTAAGATTTGACTTTTACGAGTATTTTTATCTTTGTCCTTTATTTTATTTGACCTTTAATTAAATATAAAAAAGTTTAAAAAAACAACTTCAATTTATGTGGTTTTTAAAAACTATCGTTTAGATTCTCATCTAATACAAAGAAAAATCACAGAAGCCTCCATTATTGTACTTAATATGCATAGGCGGTTGATAGCGGTCGTGGATCGATAACAATCTCTCAGAAAGTACAAACCATTTCTAATCTTATCTACAGATCCTCTAAATAACTCTTTGTGATTCAACTGCAGCATTTACTTTACGTAATTTTCATTTGACAAAAGCACGTTCGAATTAACTTGGGTTATTTTATCTCTTACATCCTGTACACTGAGGTAAATGGTGCACTTGCATTGTTCGTTTTAAACAATAGAAGTAACTGGTTCTCTTTTTCAATCAATAGTACCAAGTTATTAATGAAATTTACATTGTACATAATAAAATATTGTACATTTTGTATATAATAGTATAAATATTTGAAATTTTTCTGTACACATCACGTAAAAAGTTCATGATTTTCAAAAAATGTATAAGTTTCAAAGAAAAGAGTGCAGTGTTACAAACAACACCAAGAGTGTAAAAATCTCACGTAATGTTTTTTTAAAATTAAAATAATCAATTGCTCCAGAAAATTGGACCACCAATAAATATAAACTGAAAATATATGTAAAATCAATTATGAAGAGGAAATAAGAATGGTTTGTTTATTTTTTCGAATATTGCTTATAGAGAAATTAAGTAGCTTAAATTTTTTTTATTCTAATTTCTTAAAATAAGAGTCTAAAAGTCCTGAAATACATTAATGCTTCCTATGTTTGCACATTTTTCATAATAAGTAGACATGGAAATGTTTTCAAGTAACGTTTGAGTAAACACTTAATACCTATTTCCGTCATTTCCTTTTGAGAGCACACTTATTGTTACGTCTTTATCGTTTCTATTGCCCTCTTAGAGGCTACTTCTTCGCATTTCGGAAGAAAAATAATCACCGTTCGTATAAAAATATATCGGAGACTAGACAGTTTTCTGAGGGGGCCTAATTTCGCATCGTTGCCCATATTTGAAACAGTACAATGAATTATTGTTAGATTACATATCGGGTCGATGCGTGGACAGAATAATAATAACGGTATTGGAAAATAAAACGATGTAAGTATTATCTATCAATGGAATCTTTATTAATACAGATTTGTTAAATTTTTAATGAACCGTAATGTTTGTTCATTAATTTTGCCCTTAAAGTTGGCGCAAGAAATGAAAAACTAAAAGTCAATTTTTCTTACATAATGCACGTAATTATTTTTTTTTCTCTTTTTCAGAAATTTCAATTTAATATTAACTTTCAAATATTGCTATAGAAATTTTGATAACGTATAATAATAAATATATCTCCAAGTTAAAGTCAAAGCTTACTATTACATTACATTTTGGCATTATTTGCTGATGATATATAAATAATATACATAAAACATGATCGGTCTCGATGAAAACCTGTCCGTGCATAAATTTTTAAACAGCTATTATTCAATTACGTTTTATCACGTATCAATAAATAGTTATCGAGTTTAAATCAGAATATAACAATAGGAATTTATTTTCATAATGTCAGAGATATCTTCACTACATACGAATCTTATACGTTTCAGGGCAATCTCACAAATTTTTTTATTTAAAATTATTTACATATCAATTTCAGTAGTAGTTGATGAAAAAGTATACAAAAATATTTAAAAGCCATTTGGTGACGATTAATAGCAAAATAGGTAAAAAGTAAATTATGAAATTATAAACACGCCGATGATAAAATATAATATTTATGCCTATTTTCATTAACGAGTCCAGAGATTTTGAAGCTAAGCGATTTTAAACAATGAATACAAATAATTATTCATTTACTTTATGAAGCAACGTGTCACTATAATGAAAATGAATTATTGATGTTCCTGTTTTGATAAATAATTCGCATTTGAATAATTAAAATGCGTCACTTGATGTTATGCGCTATGTCATCCACTCTTCACGCCTGGATGGAACATGACATTTTACATGTTGTTTACATAATATGTCACGATCTTAACATGACACGTCCCGTCAGCGTAGCACAGTATCAAAACTACCTAGTACACTCTATGAATACGGACATAGTTTTACTTTTTAGGTAGAAATAAATTATAATTCCTTCTTAAAAACGTCAGCTCCATAATTATCACGTGAAAAACTTGTATTCACTCTCGAAAAACCAAACTTTTCCACTCTCTATGTTATAAAAAAAAAGGAGTAAAAACTCCCCGTGGTACGGTTCCGTTGTTCTTAGCGCTCGGCACTCTCACCGAAGCTTTATTGCAAACACCGTACGATAAATATCAAGCTGAGTTGCGGCCGCATGCTAGGTATTTACATTGCACTCGGATCATTATAATAGTTTGAAATAAGTATTTTAAATTACTTTTTTTCATGTACACCCCTGCTTAGTGTAGCCTTACGTTGATGGGAAAAGTGGTGAGTCGTACTCCATTGTGTTTTTATAGAATTCGAAAATTATTTAGTCATTAAACACATATAGTTATCATTCTTTAGTCGCAGAATTAATGAACATTTTCATACATAAATACGACAAAAACATTTAAAAAATTTTAAGACTCGTCATTCAAATTAATTTTAAATGAATATGTTAAATTAAGTTAAAAGGGTTTAGTATTTATATTATTGTACATTATATATTTTTAGATTTTTTGTTAATCGATGATAAGAAAGTGGCTTTCATAGAACGACTGGTTATTTTGTTTTTATTTATTTGCACCGCATAAAACTTTTTCCTCATTTCTCTGATTTTTTTTTCATTAAACTCTCAAAGTTTACTTCTAAATAATTAAAAAAAATCAAACTTAAGTATGGAAAGACAAAAAATAATTACACTAGTTCACAAAATCTGTTTAAACTTTATAATATTATCGGTTCCTCTTGGTTAAATGGATATATAAGTGAAGTCTTTTATATTTTTTCCGTTAACAACATCTTACGACACTAAGTTTTGGCAACATTACACATTTTAAAAGATTCAAGCAGTGTAAGGAATGAAAAGCGCATTCTTGTAATCTACTCCTGACCTATTTCTATTCGCTTGAAATAAGGAAAGCTGTTGCGCCAACATTATACAAGCCTTTCGTTCCGGGCCATTAATTATTTACGAAAGGTACGTGCATTTATTCGGTTTATGGTTTTTTGACAAAATTACAAACGCAAATGGCTGTGTGGTGTAGTTTTATCTTTACAATACAAGCCAAGGAAGAGTCGGTAGATTTTGAGAGCGTTCCCGGCCTATGTATGTGCCCGCCTCGGTTCACCACAAATCACTGGGTGACACACCCCTTTAAAAGAGTTTTTAAGCACTGATTTATTCCGAGCTATCTTTTGCAAATTTTAGCTTGTCTTAATTAATCGTTAAATTATAAGAAAGGTCCCGAGTTTTTTTTTTAAACTTTAGAGATATCAGTATTTTATCCGAATGCTGAAAAAAAATTGAATATACATATCATTCAAGCACACAGCTCTACGCACATTTCGAAGATAACTTAATTAAAATTATAATTAACTTTATCCTCCTCTACTACACGATATTTATAGAACGTTAATTCAGTACGTTGTTTACATTAAACTAATATTCTCAGAACCTCTAATTAATCTAAGTTAATGAAAGTGTAATGTGAATATTTGAACCGACATGTCATTATTACTTTAATGGTATTTTGCATGCCTTCAATATATACAATGTGGCGTTCATAATAAGTGAGAAAAGAAAAACTGGATATATGAAGTACTGGACTAGTTCGTATAAAACCAAATTTCCAGTAATCATAAGGCTGGCGACACACGACTCGCTCGCGTTGTTGGGCGGCCTTTCATGCTGCGCCACTTCAGTCGACCCCGGGCCTATTTGTATTTTGTTCACGAACTTTCAGAATATATTATTTTGTAGGGTTGCGTACAAATGTATAAGGAACTGATTTAGGAGTTCCCATTGAATAAGGCTTTGAAAATGGCTCAGTAAAATTCTCTGCTGCCTATGTGCGTTGAGTCTTAATGTCAAATTCGACCCGTTAAGGTTCACTAAATTTTTAGCAGTAAAGAAGATTTGTGTTTTACTTTTATTAGATTCCTTCGCAAGGGACTGCCGTTAACGTGTTCTTGTATGCCTTTGTATATTTAATTATAAATCTTGCCTATTGAATTATAGCAATGATTTTTTTTATTTTTTCCTTTTACTTAAATTTGCTGTCGAGGACAACAACCAGGGAATGATGCAGACTAGGTTTAGGTTAGTTTAAGTACGTCTGTACTTAAATACCACTGTTTTCACAATTTTTTTACCGTAATTTAGAACTTAATTAAAGAAGAAAACTATGCTTATAAATAGCAGTGTTTTTTCCTTATATAATACGATTGATGTTATTCTTTCAAAATACGCATAATTTATTTAAAACGTTTTATTTTTTTATATATCAATTTAGAATACTTATTAATATACGTATAATTTAATAACATTTATTTTTTTGGTGATGAATCACAATGGCCCTTGTCACTTTTATATATGTAATATTTTGATAAATAAAAGATTTTTTTTTAGATATTTTAAAGCCCTGGTAGAATTAAAAAGAAACGAATATACTTTTTAATTTTTTATGGTCGACAAGGTTTTACTACCAGTTTAAGTTTTTTAAGTTATTACAATATACTCATGGACCTAATCCCTTAGGGAAACGTTAATAACCAAACTATTTAAATAATAATACTAAATAGTATGTGTACTTAAGTAAATATGATGACAATTTAGTAAATTATATCAACATTCAATATCAACATCAAAGTACCTTTCTTTTGAATGAGTGGTTTAATAATTCTAGTATGTTTGCGAACTTCTCGCTCGCTCATAAACGAAATAGAAACGTAGAAATATATATTAAATATTTGTACCTGTTAATGGTGAATCATTTCGTGTCTATGTTTACAGTGTTTAATTAAACCTTGCTTATATGGAATTTGGCTTTATTAAATTTTTAAATGCAAAAATGACGTTAATATTTTTGAAGGGTTTAATAATTAAAGCAAATTAAAACCTATCCATCTACATAGAAATTAACAGGCGTAGGTGGTACGATGCGAAGGGTTTTAAAATAAACACATAAACTCGTGTAAGCATACAACTTCATTTGCGAATATGCTAACGACGTGAGGGATGTATGACAGTCTCGCTTACAAATATCTGTTTAGCATTTTTGCTGTCCGGGCAGAGCTCTCTGTCATATATAGGTGTACACAAACAAAGCAACAATTTGCATTTTAACTAACTGATAACCGTGCCAACACTGCCGGTCGTGCCCTCTAATTTCCTTTAAACCCAATGGAGATACTGTATTTTCCATACTTAAATGGAGGTCACAGATAAATGTGTTTTCTCTTTCTGCCCCTTTTTTTTCTTTTTACATGCTATTGAATCATTTACGAAACATGTTAACTTTTGATTTTTACAACAAACTTTTCTACCGCTCTATCTATAACTTTATATATGTCATAACAATGTTATTTAATTACCGCGTACTAATGTATGATTTATTACAAACTTAATGAAACATGTTTAATAATCTTTTGATAGTTATTTAACTTAACATGAATTCTAGAATAAAGTATAAAAATCTTATGTACCTAAATGTGTTTATCGTACAGATCCTTTAACAATACGTTTAGTGTTTGAACATTGGCTAAATTACCGTCTCACTTTTACACAAATCGTGTAACAAGCATAAAAACGAGCAAATTTGGAAAGTTGTAAATTATGACTATTACTTCTATCGCATAGCGTCGTTGGCATGATCGCCCACATAACGTCTGGCCAAGGCGCGAACAAAAGCTTTGCTGATATATAGCGCAAACCAATGCATTCAAATGTTAAAAACGCAAAATCCTTTTTTTTTTCAAATAAAATACTTTGCCTGAAATTTTTATTATTGCCATATATCTTTGTCTTTTCTGTTTGCTCCTTACTTATCGTTACGATGATTTTTGTTTTTGTTCATATTTTTATCGAACTAACTTCGAGATATACTTCTCCAGAATTAATGAAATTAAACCACTCAAAGTTTTGAATTTAATTGAAAATTTTCACCTTTTCTCATCCGTTAAAATTGCTTCCATGTTTGTCAGTCTTTTATAACGATGAAAATAAAAGTTTCAATCGGTATACAAATCCTATCTGCACGTTTAAGGCTTCAAAAGTATAAAACAACACCAGATATTGGAAATACTAAATCGACAGTTTCCGATATATCTATACTTGGCAGTCCTAAATTATATGTGATTGTTTTGTTTTAAAAATATCACCGTTTATATTCCATCGCTTCCGCAAACTTATAAGACAAAATTAATTACAATTGTATTTTAGTTTGATTAATGTCCTTCGGTTGTAAAGGATTTATTACTTCTTTTCCAATAATGTTGCAGGAGAGATTTAAATTTTAGTGATTTACACGAATTTCTTCTTTATTTTTTTAAAAAAGACATTATAAGCATTATCTCGAATAAATCACGTTCAACGCCTGCATATATTGCGAGGCTTAAATTAAAAAAGTTACACCAATTTCGAATGAGTTATTGTGCAATGTTCTCTTCCGGTCTCCTGGGTATAAATTGTGTCCATGTATTTTTCATCTGTAAATGATAATTGATTTTTATCTGTATCAGATGTTACATTGTCGCTCAATGTTTTTGTTTTGTTGCTATCTATAAAGGCTAAAGCCAGTTATATTGCTGAATCAGTGAACTTTGTGTTTTAGTTATTGTATCAGTGTAATATTAATAATTATCGTACTGTAATGGCTAATGCCGGTGTCGGCAATGTACGTGGGAGCGTGATCCATGGCTAACTCTCCAGACCTGGGCCTGTTTGCTGCAAGCCTGCTTCGGCTTATCATTGGTGAGTTTCCTCAATATATTCGCCATCTTATTATTAATAATAAATTTTAGAATCAAAATTTTAACGACTTCCTACATTAACTTTTTGCACTCGAGAGGCTTTATCACCCGGACTAACTCACAAAACGGTAATTTTTTTTTGTGAGCGCTTTTAAGATAATAACCCCTTACAATTCAGTTGTAATTGTGATGAGCTAGAGTCATCATTCCGATTGCGGTCTTAAATTATCTTATGATTTACAATCAGTTCTCGAGTGTAAAGGTAAGAAAAAGTTCTTATAAATTTAATTTAAAACATAAAACATGTTTTTCAAGAACTAGAAAGGAACCGATCATTTGACTAAAATAATAAATTTGTCGATTTATCTAACACATGATCTTTCCTTTTATTTGTATAACACCATTACTAAATCGCTACAGCAAATAGCCAAGTTTAGCAAAAAATGTAAAAACAGCTTAACCTAATTAATAATGATTCGATCCTTAATAAATTAAATCTTTATTTATATTTTATTATTATTTATATTCGCAGTCTTGACAGATTCACTGACTGAATGATTAACGTAATACCTAAACCAATTGTCCTGAAGACATGAAATTTGGAGAATGTATTCCTTCTGTTGTGTAGATATCCACTAAGAAAGGGTTTATATCAAAAGGAAGGACAAAGGGTTTTGGAATTCCAATGAATAATTTTGTTCACGGAGTGGATGGAGGCGGTGATCGGTCATATTAATATTAAATAAAAAATATCTTACGCCCAGAGAAGCGAGCGAGTGACGGCTAGTTTATAGATAATTATAAAAAATCAAAGTTCAAAATTTTGAATTAAAACAGACCAGAGTTAGTTATTACAATCGATGAAATGTTTAATGATTCTATCATTTAAATATAAAGCTTTGTCTTTTAATGTCGTGAGTATATTAATTGTTATAATTATGAACATGTACAACATTACATGATCAACCCTAAAAATTTGCTCGTGAATTTTCCCTGCGAAGAACTAACGCTTGGGTTTTATCGCCCGCTACTCAATTGACGTCCCACGTATCTTGGAATGTGGAGAAATCCCGTTTCTACTCACAATCGCTGTATAGAAACTACTGACTGGCCAAAACAGTGCAGCCTCTGCTTTACAAATTTTAATCTTGCTAATGCATTTTTTGTTCCGCACACTCTACAAATGGTCGGACTCGTTTAAGCTCCGCACTATGTTTATGTTTAATTTCCCCTTAAAAGAATATTACGTTTTTTTTTCACATGCCGGTGTTGTTGTTAGCACAAGCAGAACGTTTAATTTTCTCTGAAAGAGGTAAATGTCGTCTCTTATTCGTGCATTATAAACACGAATTTAAACCAGTTTTTCATGCTGGAAACGAGAGCCGTCTTCAGTAATTATATAGTAGTTCATTTTACCATCAATTAAATCATTTTTTGCTTTTTAGGTTAAAACCTTTTTCTTTTTAAATAGTTTTGGCATATAAAGTTATATATAACCATTGTATATACTATATACAACCATTGTATATACTATATACAACCATTGTATATACTATATACAATGGCCGCATATAACTTCTGTTAAAATCTTAAATATTGTATATAAACGAAAGTGAAATATTAATAACATAAAACATTAACACTTTACATTCTAGTTATGAATCTGACTTACCCTTACCCTTTTTTTTTGCAGCAACAGTGAGTCTGTCTATCAATTGGAGTGCGTAGGGTTATTTTTAGAATGTGAACACACTTTAAAACATTAAAATAAAATAATTATTTTACATTTAATATCATGTATATTAAATGTAAAGTAATTTCTATAAATCTTCTATAAAAATAAAATCATCTGTTATATAGGCTGCTATTTCGTCGTTTTATGACTTCAAATTTTATAATGTTATAATAACATTAAACAAACTTACTACCACTGATATAACACAGAATCCTACATAAAATGTAATGTAACAATTACTTTACTACTCATACAATTTTATTGCGAAAGTATTGTATATATGTGACCTTACTATTGTGTTATTGTAATGATTAATAAAAAACATAAAACCCGTTGTATTTTGATATTGTTTGGTACTGCAATATCAATATTCACATAATTTGCCTGGTAGTATTGGTCTATGGTTTGTACGTGAGGATAGGTCGAAATTATATCAAACAATGGAAAGATCTCTTTACAGAAATATTTTTAAAAATAAAGCGAGCCATTACGTTTATTTATTTAGGAATACCTTTTATTGCTGATTTGATTTTGTCGCTGGATTTCATTCTATTCCACTATTTTAATTTGGTTATCAAATAAAACAAATTTCCATCGTTGCTCGGCATTTGAACATTATCAAATTCTATTTAGTTTCGAACATAGTTTACTGCGGGTGTCACGTGTAAAGCCGTTATTTCATTATTGCTGGCAGTTTTACAACTGGCACTATCGTAACAGAATTATCGTTATAAATGCAATGTTGTGTCGCTTCTATGAAATATGACCTGTTAATTCTAAATTTGACTTTTGCACAAACTAGTAAAACAATTCTTGTTCATTGATTTAATACATGCAAGATGTTTATTACAATTTTAAATTAAAATGTTTGTCTGGCAATACATACTAATTTGTTATCATCTGTAATTAAATAAAGTCGCATGTAGTACATGTACACCGTAAATGAATGTGAGCGATATATAATTATTTCACAAAGTTAGCCTTCAGTCAATACCTATAGCTTAATACTCACGGCTTCCACGTGGCTGTTAATTTTGTAATTAGATACCAGTACATATATGCATTAGTGATTACATCAATATTACCTAATTAATTACTTAGTTGTAATTTAAGATAATAATGTAACGAAATTTCACTAGTGTATAATTATTACCTTCTTTTCGCCGACGCATGTTTGTTCTGTCCGAGAGGAAGAAAATGTAACTTTTTTATAAACTAAACGATGTCAAAGTCTCCCTTCATAATAATTATCAACACTATACACGCTTATTACACATATATCACGCTTTTGTAGTTATTAGTATATATCCCTCCATGTCTGTTTACTAGATTATTCTTTTTTTACTAAGTTATAAAATACTTTATAAAATACCTTTACACTTCTTAATTTAAATTTAATTTTAATTAAAACACAATAGAAAGGCGCGAATTTGGTATTGACCAACTAACTGATTTTATTTTAATAATCATATAGTTGTGGGTTATATCTAGATACTGTTTTATCATTAAAATAACGCAACTAAAATTTTTCTTTAACAATCTTCTTATATTCAATAATATCAGAAGAAATATGATATAATTATCATATTTCTCTTGAGCTTGTTTACTTCTAAAAGCCTTTTATTTACTCGGAACAGATGGTAGTTAGTTATTTATTACAAAGACAGCTTCACTTATATTACGTCACAAAAAATCTGTGTTTTTATTTTATTTTTATTAGTTAACACTAGATTTACCGACACATTTTTATGGTTTTCTTTTTGAGTCTATGGTAATTTTGTTCAATATTGTATTGTTATTTTTCCTGTTTTGCAATAAAATGTATAAAACAATTTTGCCAGAGGCAGTATAAAAAAATCAAACGCATGTTAGTATTCGAAATTTTTTACCTAGGTTTGATCCGTCAAAATGACGGCTTTCGTTGAAACTAGTGTTAAAGTCTAATCTAAAAAGACACGAAACATATTTTTTTAACAAGCATGCACATTGTGTCTTGAAGAAAGCAAATATTAATATTAGTTTTAATGTGTATAAAATTTCATTTCTTATTTACACTTTGTACCGCCATTTCAATTCTGCCGATGTATTCTTGCTAGAGATTTTTTATTAATACGATCTCGAATCCATTTGATATTAAATGAAAATGAGATGAAGTGTATTCGTCCAGAATACATCTGGCTTTTACATGTATATCTGCCGGAACACCACGATGCTGTTATGGAAGCAGATTGACTTTAAGGCTGGTAGCTAGCCAGGCGTGTTCGAAAAACCCTACCACCATGCAGACTTGACTACTCCTATATCCCAATACAGTATCGATTGATCTCGGGGACCGCATTGCAAGTCAAACAGTAAACAACTGCCCATGGAGGCAATAAAAATTAACATCAAGTAATTACCTATTATGACAATGATGAAAACCAGTACAGAAGTATTTATGCTTCAGATTGCTCAAATATATTTTGTCTAATTTTGGTGACGTTTGGATAAGCGGTACAATAGTGTCAGGGTGACAAGTTATAGTAAAGTAAATAGACATCTTCATGAAAATAAACATACTTATCATAATGGCGCTCCAAATCATAATTCCGATGATTTGAACTGTCGAACAGTTTGTTTTTAAAGTATATATCGATGAAGTAATTATTTTATAAATTATTTCTACTTTTACACCGTCACCTTGTATATAATATTTACGTAATAAAACTCTTTTACTGATTGGTAATTTTAAATCTAACATATAATTTTTTTTCCCCTTGTTAGTGAAATTATATTCAATACATAAAATAAATTTGTTTGGGCAGTCTGCAATCGCTGGAACTGAAAGAAAGGTTTTGCAGTTAGGTCTTAAAATAATAACCGGAAATCAAGTCAAAATGTTCGCTGAAGTATAAATTTGTTTATTAGTAAAGGCCTCTTGGATTCATTGAACTGTACATGTTAGCTATTTCTATTATTCAGTAAATGCTCCATGTAACAGTAAATATATATTTAGGGACGTAGTTTTATATCTTTTAAGAGACATAAGAGATGAAATATAAAATAAATTATATTAAATTAAAAACGCGTGCAATATTTCAAAAATATTTTGCTTTAAGCGATTAAAAATATACATTTTTTTAATATAGACGTAGACAAAATTCATATTTTTCTTAAATATTGATATTTTTCTCTTAACCGGTAAATACTTTCGACGACTATATCCGTCATTGGTAATACTATGTTCCATGAATGAGATACATTTTTCAATACTTTTTTTATTATTAACAAGTTGTATAAAGCATATTACGATACCTTACACATTTAAATTTTCATTGTAGTAATTTGTTTGATTGTTATTTTTTTTTTAATTTATATAATTAACATTAAAGAATCTAAATTGTAAATTATCACGACACAGTTAATTCGATAAATATCTATCTGTCTTTATTAAAATTTGTTTAACTCTTTATACGAAAGTAATTAATACTGAGCACATATGCAGAGAAAAAAAAATTAAAATTTCAGGCATAAAAGTAGAAATGAATTAACAAAGTTAATTAAAAGAAAAGCCTATGTAGAGTTATTCTTCGAGAATTCAGAGAGATTAATCGTGAGTTTGCGTAAACGTCACATACATTAAGAAATTAATATTTTTTTATCCTTCTTATAGCGGCCTGCCAAGATATATATTAATAAATATATCATCTTCTAATACAGATAGAAATTAAAATGATTTATTAAAAAAATAGGACTTCTTAATAAGTCTTTCTTCAGTTCACAAAGAACTAGTAAACTTTTACGGCTTATAAAATTTTTCACAATTTATTATTTATCACTTGATAAGTAGGAGTCTCGGTTAGATAGGCTGTAGATGATCTACCATCTTTAGCATTTTATATATGTATACCTCGAAGAGTATAGGACCCTTAGATAAAAAAAGACTATATATTTATCATTGGATGGTACGGTCACATCTGAATATGAGATACCTCCATATAAAATGAAATAAAAAATATTTATCTTCAGTCATACTCAATGAAAAATATAGGAGATATATACGTATATAATATAGGACTAAAAGAAACAAAAGTATGTACATATATACTTTTGTTTGTATAGATAAATAAGTAGAATTTTCCGCATTGGCCGAGATAAGAAAACTTATCGTTGAATAAAGTGAAAAATATTTATTTGAACATTGACTAAAAATTTAATTCTACAGAAATTAATGAAGACATTTTATTTAAATGCTCCTTTTTTATATACTTAGTTCAGATACTATGAATAGATGCCTCTTTGACGAGTTTCCTGAAACTTCTTTTCAAAGCCGCTGTCAGACGTATCGGAAGCTACTCAAAAGCATATTGTGTACGCATGTACCTATACATAGAGAGGAAGCAGTTTCTTTAATGCATACATATAGTTACACAAAACGCTGTAGTCATTAGATAATGTGCTAAAGTCATATACTGTGATGTGTCAGACTTATTGTCTTATGTAAACAACGTTACTTATATATTATATTATATTACTTATAATATTGAATTACCATTCAAAACCGATAAACAAAATATTCAATAGAAATACCCACATTTTTTATAACATTAAGTTATTCTGAATTATTTATTTAAATTTATTAACGTAATAAATTTCTCGGCTACGTAATAATAAGTAAAAATCTATTAATTAACCAGAATATAGCGTCTGGATTTTTACACTAGGTTTACGGACACTTTTTCATGATTTCCTTTACGAGGCCATAGTAATTTCATATATCAATCTTTATATTTCCTTTTCTAGAAAAAGAAATATAAAGCATAGTTGTCGTAAAGGACGAAAAACGAAACTGAAAATTCGGACACGCGTAAGTATAGCGAGTTTTTTAATAAACGTTGTTGAGTCGCGACGACGTGTCCTGTAAACCTAGTGTTAATTAGCTTTCGATAACAAGATCGGTAATAATTCTTTCTATAATAAAACAGTAAAAATACTGTCCATACAACTTTTATAATAAATAATAGCAGGAATTAGGAACGAAAAATTAAAGATTATAAAAAATATTTTATTTTTGAGTTTTTATCCACACATTAATTATTTAAAAAATGTTCGAGTTTGCATTAACAATCCACAGTTGTACCGAATAAGATGCCCTAGGATAATTAATGCTTTAAATTTATAGAGCATGTGTAGAAGCATACAATGAAGTGCCAAACTTGGCACGTTCCAAAGTTCAAATTTAATTATTAACTTCGGCTGATAATTAATATATGCGCCGTTAGTCGCAATGCTTATATAACGCATTCGTGTCTTTGAAGAAAATTTCGTACTCTTCAAAACTTCTGCGATTAATAAAGCTGTAATGTAATTACTTAGCGGTTATGTTATTTGCGTAGTCTAGAACATATCGCAGAAATCAAAACATTAGTTTCATTCAAGCTAGCAGGCCGTCATTTGCGCTTAACTTCAATAAAAATGGATAAAGAATACGTAGTGTTTAATTACGTCTACTTACGCGATAGTTAAAAAAAATACGTGGCGTGCGTTTAATAGGTTACCTTGTAGCTCTCCGTTAACAGTTTCTAATAACTATTTTCAAAAAGTTAAAACGGCAACAAAGTGAAGTGAGTGGTGAGTGGTGACGGCGTGCGGGACGGCATGGCGGCGCCGCGGCGTCGGGTCAAGAGGCTATGACGTCCCCTCGACCTGCACCGCCACCTTACGACGGTTTTTAAACATTTCTAAACTCTTACAGTGGCTTTCATTAAGTTACGGACGTAGGTCTTCATACAACGTTTTCATTTTAAAACGAAGTGTTCATGTAAAGTATGAGCACAAATGCGAATTTAAATAACTTGAAAAATTCTGAATTGAATTAGAAAAAACCTACTTTTTAATGAATGTAAATAAATTTTAATTAATTGCTCTCATCTGTGACTACAAATTTACTTACTGTTATCGCTTAAACCTGTAAAAAGCAATAAACCAGCGAAACACGTATATACCACTTAATATTATTTTTGTAGTTGAACTGTACGTAACTCTCGGTGAGATTTATTTCATGCATACATACACAAATTAAAAGAAGGGAGCTATCCTCGACAATTAAGCTGTAATTTCTATTGCCAGTAATTGGATTTTGGTAGTCACGGTATATTTTATAGTCACGGTTAAATGGCGATGGTAAATTATTATGATGCTATGAGATATTAGTTAAATGTAAATCACAATTATTTGTTAAAATCATACATCATAAGGCACCATTTTGACTGTAGTTGTAGTTATGATATAGAGCTATGATACCACCATAAAAGCTGCACGATTCGGCATACTATATTAAAGACTAAGACTTAAACTAAATTAATAATTTATAATTGGTACAGTGTAGTGACGCAATCATATGTTAAAAAGGGGAAAAGGTAGGTCATATAATGATGTTTTATTATGTAGATGTTTAATTAAATGTTTACGTTTGCCTTACAGATTCGCCGCTGTGATTTAATAACATTCAAAGCATATAAGATATTAATTTTTGGCAAATTTTCAAGTTTTGAAGCGAACCCAATGATATATTCGTCCTATTTTTTAAAGTATTAGCTTCATCAATGGAAGACTATTATATAAAAATAACTTATGTCTCCTTACATTTCATGTTTCAAAAATTCCCCGAAAACAAAAAACAAGTATTGACATTTTGTACAAAATCTTGTGTCTCTACGAGTAACAACACAGAAGCTCTATTTCGACAAATCTACGTTTGCTGACACCACTAAGCCGTACACTGTTTCCACGTAAGAGCCTCCAATTTGAGCCTCTTATAGCGTAAATAATCGAAAGCCCTGTTTATGGCAATAGTCATTGTCACTTTGCAAGTAGTTTCTGGATACTGTTAAATAACGCAATCTCGTAACATACTGAGAACTGGCGCTTGTAGTAAGTCTTCACCTGTGTCACAAAATAAAATATATAATATTCAAAGTTTGATGTTAAAACGTGAAAAGTGTAGTAACAGAGGGGAGATTGTATTCAGTATACATAACTATTATTAATCAGGGTAAACATATGGTCTTTGTGTCATGTGCATGGGTAATACTTTTTTTTTTAACGTGAGGAAATGCGTTACGCATACCGCCCGACCAGGGGAGGTTCGGGACGGTTATGTGGGACTCCTCGAGAGTGAAGTTCCCGGTATACCCACTAAAACCTCACGGTGTTCCGGCAATTGGCGGGGCTACGGGTACACGGATGCATTCTTCCGCGGCCCCGTCGGCTTTGAGAGTAATGCTAGCTAAACCATAATCCAACGCTGCGCGTGACATTGTTGACATGTTAACTCATTGCAGAATAGTCTTATATATTTCTGTACTTATTATTTTTAATTAACTTTCTATCTCGAAGGACTTGCATATTTTCAGGATTACAGATTTGAAATAAATGTGAATAAAACTTACAACAACATCTCGGTTTAAAATATCATCTTTTCTTGTTCAAGCCGATTCATAGTAATTTATTTCATGGAAATAAGCAATTTAGATTAAGTATGTTGTATTACTCTACCAAACTTTACTTTCTATGTAACTTTCGTAAAGTATTGTCCGCATAACTTATCCCTTACACAAATTTATTTTTTTTCTCGTCGAGAGTGCCCGCAACACATTAAGATGTAGATAGGAAAAATTTAAGAACATTTTTTATGTTGGCAAGCTGTATTGATCGGTTACAGGTTATAAAATGTTTACAGTTTTTTTTTTTCATCCCATATGTTTAATTTTAAAACGTACTGCTAAAACTCCGCGAGTATATTAAATTTAGGACTATACGACTTAGATTTGATTATCAATTGAACCATCGCTACCAATTATTACCATAATTAGTACTTAATTTGTTTAATTATTTTTGGCACCCCTTAATTTCAGTTTATAGGTTCTTCATTTTAACCAAACTAATTATTAGTCAGATTATATATATGTCACCACAATAACCGTATTTAATTAGTACAAAAAGTTTTTTTTTATTTAAATTATATAATTTGTTAAATAAATTATGTGTTGAAATAATTAGAATATGAATGATTATATTCAACATCAAGAAAATTTTCCAAAATAATTTTAAGCGCTTAAATAGTAATATGTTATTAGTATTTTGTACGTGACTATATAAAAAAAAACTATATGTGACATATTAATCTTAAGACATTACTGTCTTAAAAAAGCTCTTGCCAATAAGATCAATTAATACTAATTTTGTTTAATTTTCCGAACTCCATTTCAAGGTTAAATCATGTTACCACGTCAGTAATTCAAAAATAATTTTTATCTTAAAAGTAATTCTTCTGAAATGTTATGCATAGTAGGCATTTGTACATTCCTTAAAATTATCAATGTCCAGTAATTTAAAGTTCTTTAATTTCAAATATTTTAAAGAATATATATAATATTGTGAATAATTTTAACATAGTAACATAATGACGGTATCTTAACAATAAAGTCTCGTAATTGGCCTCTTGGGCTCTTAGAATTCCTACATAAAATTAAACATTTGTAACATTTTTGCGTTCGAATATAGAGATGTTTAAAAGCCCTTTACGCCTCTGAACTCATACAAAAATGTTATGTACTTGGTAAATTTATACATTAGCCGCACTTTTTTTTAATTATTTATAGATTTATACACTTACGGATTTGTAATTGTCATAGAACAGTAAGTACAATTAAGAATAAATTGATAACGAACTACGGTTTCGCCGATATGAAAATCTACATTAGCAAAGCACAATAGTTTTAAATCTACGAACAAATCAAGCGATTTTAATTAGTTTCGTTTTCTTTATTAAAGATTTAGCGGATAGATGACAGGCCGTTCACCTGATGGTAACTGATGCATCTGTCCAATTGTTCGTGTTAATTCGAATGCTTACAGAGTACCTCGAGATATTATTTCTATTGAATGATTACAATTACTTTCATATAATTAATTAATTATTTCCTATTATATATAATAATTCATTATTATATAT
>DWQX01001353.1:0-28734 GCA_018245475.1 Pharmacophagus antenor | reverse complement strand
GACGAACGGATGAAGGTGGACACATTGGGGTTTTAGTCGGTATAAGGACTCCGACATAACACGTCCCCTCCCCAGAGGGGGCGCGTATCCATAAAAGGATTTCCCCAATTAAAAAAAAAAAGAAAGGCATCAGAACAACGTCTTTTTCTGTCGCTAGACGTTGACGTGCAAAACATTGATTTTCGGTTTTAACGGTGCTGTAGTTAGTGAAGTTTTTAGAGTAATATATGACATTATAAATATTATTCGTTAATAATATTTTTTATTTAATGCCTCAAGTAAACCAAATGTTTTTATCCAAACATCTTCTTAGTGATATTACATAATAATAAATATATAATATTACAAATATTTTAGGGGAAGATTTTGGTTCCTAGTTAAATATAGCCTAGATTTGAGTGCTGTCAATTTATGTCTACTCGTAGGATTAGATGATGTATTCTGATTACATAGATCTACTGAAATTACTAACATAATGACATCTGATATTCTATGACTTTCATCAACAGGCTTTCCGATAAATTCATTGTCTAGGTAAAATTCTTGCGTTTTCTGCTTATGTCATATAAAAATATATGTTTTTAATAAATATATATGTAGTTATTAAATTTAAAAGTAGATTTTATTTTCTTATCTTGAAGCGAATTCTACAGAAAACGTTAATATCTTATTTGGAAATGTGGCATCGATTGGGTCAGGCGACGACTCCGTAGGTCAGCTGTTCAATTCAATTACTTCGATATAGAGCTACGAGAGTACTGCAGATATTAGCAAACCGAAAGGTTCTGAACTCTCAACAACTTTAGTAGTTTTATAACGAATTTACTTCTTTTACTTAAATATCATCTTGATTATAAAATCTCAATCTCAAGTTCTTAAAGAATAATAAACTGATGTCAGGATAAACGCAATTTTTGAGTGTATTGTTTCTGTAAGTGTACTACTTTTATTATTAAGATAGTGTAATACAAATGAAATGTGACAAAATTAAAGGATATAATTACAAATAAAGTGTATTCTATATTTATTTCAATATCATCAAAAGTAATTCGTGCATAAAAGGTGGCGTAGAGTGTAAATACGACAAAAATGTGCAATTTTGGATTTCAAAATACTATTTTGTAAATTATAGCCGGTTGCTTTAAGATTTACTTTGGTATGTACACTTAGTGCTAGATTCATATTGGCTTTAGGCTTGAAAACGGGCGGAAAACTTATCGGGAATATTAGATGCCCTGGCGATATGAAACTTAGATCCAATAAGGGAAACTTATTGTAATAACTTTTATTAAAATCATTCTGTGTAAAAATTATATAATTTTGTGTTCTTATAATATTCTCATTATTATAAGGTTTTATTAGCATCTTTAATAAAAAATTCATGACTTACCGTCAAAGGGCGTCCTTGAGTAAATACGTTGGTAGGGAGAACAGTACCACTTCGATCAATTAAGCTTCTCTTTGCCTCATTATCTTTGAATACTATATTAATTCTTTATGTTTAAGTAAGATATATGTTCCGATTTGTTGTGATAAAATCACCTTCATTATTATGATACATATTACGATTATTTCTCAATAATTATTTACTACAGTGAAATATTTTTTGCGTGTTAACGTGTAAAGGTACCCGGGGAATACACTGCCGGCCAAAAGTTTGAGACCACCTTGAACAAATTACAATATTGAATAAAACTCCAAAAGTTAGTGCTCTATAATGTATATATTTATAAAGTCTCAGCAAAAAATAAACAAATATTCTATTCGAAATGGCCACCTTTAGTTTTTATACAGGCCTTTAATCTGTTTAGCCACGAATCTATGGATTTACACGATGTTTCCTAGGTAAATTTCGCCACTGCTTGCTCCAATGATTTTATAAGAAACTCAATGTCGCCGCGTCATTTAAATCAGGCCATGCCCTCTAAAACTGACCATAATTTGAAATTTAAAGGGTTGAGGTCTAGGCTAGATGAGGGCCAGTCTTCAGCTTTTATATAGTCTGGAATGTTGGTTTTAAATCAGGCTTGGATAGTTCGTGCCTTGTGACCACAGATCAACACACAGATCACAGGTCCAGTGTCCTACTGGAAAGTCCACGGTATATTTTCAAGAAATGTAAAGCTGAGAGGTTTCACAACACGAATCATAACTATATCTTTATAAATTTTGGCTGAAGTTTTCACTCCTTTTTCACAAAAACGTTGTACCTTTCCGACCACTTAAACAGCTTCTTTAGAACTGTGAGCGTACACTATATCATTTTGCTTATTGTACTGTTCTTCAATCGTGAATTTTTTTTCATTGGTGAAGAGGATATTTTTGCGTTTTTCACCTGCCTATCGCGGCAGAAGGCGTTTTGATCGATTCACTTACTCTAATTATAAAGATTGATTTAGGGCATGGCCTGTATGTGGATGATAAGAATCGAGCTTCAAGTCTAGTTTTATAATACGCGACAGAGTCCTAGCGAAAATATTAATTTCTCGCGATAAGATTTTTTGCTTCCTAACGGGGTTTCGACGAATTCTGGCTTTAATAGCATTAATAGCCTTTATAATTCTGACAGCATGCGCGCACCCCGATTTGTTCTGATCTTCAACAGAGATAGTGTTGTATCTGTTGATAGTATGATATATGAACATACGGCTGATACCAAACTTTTTATGTCTGGAATATGACCGACGGCTCCATATCCAATTTGTGCAAGACAATTTATTTTCTTTAATACTCCATACCGTATTGTAATTTAATAATGAACACGAAAAAATATTTGAAATGGTTCGAATTTGAAAGAAATATTTATAATATTAAACGTCTTCATAATTCAAAATAATTATTGTCTGTCTTATTTGCTTCATTTATTTTAAGTTGACGCTTCTCAGTTTGGACTGTAGTTGTACACTATGTCAAGATCTAGAAATTAATAATTTTTCATTATACTTTTGTGAGGTTCAATGAAGATTTAGATATATACTTTATTTTCATTTAATTTTGTGTAGAAATCTTCACTGACTTCTGCAATGTTTATATGTTATACAAGTCTGGACTAGTCGCGCAATAATGTCATTTGATAACGATATAGCAGCTTATAACCATGAGATTTTAGGATATTTACATAACACTGTAATGCGTACGTTATCATGACAGATAATAAGATGTTGCCTCTTTACTCCGATAATTGTTATTCGGCCTTTAAACTGGTACGGAGCAATTTTCCACACACCTACGGTGACCAACACTATACACTAGTGTTGGTGACCGTAGGTGAGCGCAAACACCTGTAAAATTACACTTTATTTAATAGACTAGCTGTCACCAGCCCGCTTCCTTAAGCGTGGTATTTTTTATTTAATATTAAGATTACTTCTCTTTTAGAGTAAGTAATAATTTTTTGAATCTTTCGAATCGACTCGGAGAATATAAAGATTAATTGAAATTTTAGCTCCCTTTTTTCACCTATAGTGGATACCTGCATATCACAAAAAGTGTTAAAAAGTGTCAAAAATTTTCCTGCATATCTTTCAGACCAGCGGCTTATGTTGTACATTGATATATATATATATATATATGTAGATATTTAGATATAAATATCAGTTCGTTAGTAAGCCTAAGCTTACTAATTTATTACTAAGAAACAAGTTTAAATGCTGTGTAAATCGCAATTGTTATTAATAAAAACAGTTCCAAAATATTTTATCATAAACGCGTACGTTGCTATGAATGTTAATGAAAATTCCGCTTCAAATAATTTCCATATTTTTGTGAACGTGTATAATTTTAATGTCGACCCTTTTCCATTTAATTTTTTACGTGAGTCTTTTGCAAATAGCTTACGTAACATAATTTAATGTTGTATTTAACTTTGAAAATAATTATAATTATCATCATAATATATAAATATCAAGCACGGGTTATAATATTTCAACACAATCTATTATAGAAAATTATTTTTACTTTTTATTTCAGCAAATTGAAGATATCATCGCACTTTTATGGTTTGGACGAAAATATAAACTTATTTCCATATATTCCATTAAGTAGTATAAAATGAAATAAACTTTTCCATTAAGTAGTATAAAATAAAATATTTTTTTTACAACATTTTGCAATAACAATTAAAATAGTATTCATAATTATTCCCTAATCCTTGCTAATTAATGTGCATTTAAAAATTACTTTTGCGTGTTTATAATTTAGTCGTATTAAAGTTGTTACTATAATTGTGAATTATTCCATTAATGTTGTAAGTTAAAGTCGGAATTGTTAAATGTTCCGATTTGTTTATTGTAGAGCAAGCCATTGCATTATTTTACTGTAAAGTATGCTGGTTTGTATTTCATTATCCGTATTATGTGTTATGTACTATATAATGTTTCATTCTATAGAAAAGGAGATAAATCGATTGTTTTTTTTATTATAGAACTAATTCCTAATAATATTCTATGTATAGAGATTTTTCTAGATACATATTATAAGTACTTATTAAAAATATTTACTTATCGTGTTTTTTTTTAAAAAAATTAAAGAAACATTTAAATAAAGAGGACCGTAATAAATGAGACGGATTGTAAATGTTCGTTCAGGCGTGGAAAAGACAAAGAGCAGCAATACAAAAATGTGTCAGGGCTCGTGATAATCCGTTTGAATGAAATAAAACGGACTAGACACCTAATAGAGGCTTTTTACACATTCATTGGCTCACGCACATACGATTATTTCACAATAGACTATTTAACGATGTTAGTGTTAACAATAAATTAGGGCTAACATTTTGATTGTCTTAAATGTTTAAAAAAAATCAGTATACTTTTCAAAGAGAAAAACTTGTTTTTAAATATTTTGTGTGTATTAAAACTTTACTTTTTATCGAACTTTCAAATTAGTTGTTTGTCTTAAATTTACGTTTTTACCTCTTGGCAAAAGCGTGAGCCAAGTGCTTTTCATAAGAGTTGTTAATCCTGAAAAATTAACTGTTTGGCGATAAAAGCAAGATGGCACTTCTATAGTTTTTCTTTTAAATTATAAACTATTTATTATAATTAGTAGTAGATCATATGTTTCTTTAAAATAAAATCATGAGGAATGCACAAAAGAGAAAGAATAATTTTTAATAACTTTTATAAGTACCATTTGCCAACGAAAATATATAGCGTCTAAATCGATTAAGCAACGCAGTGAATCTGATAACGATCGGTCATGATATAATTCTGTTCGCACGAATCTACGCCGAGAAAATTCAATTGATGTAGCTGAAACATGAACGCAGCAGCTGGTTTGATCGAGTTTTTTTTAACTCAAAAAAAAGTTTAACGTACACGATGTACGTAAATTATGAAATACTATTTCTTTGCCCTAGAATTCATACAGTATACAAGTTTCATGTCTCTCGTTTTAATTAATATATTTTTTTAAATCCTATCGTGATTAAGTAATGAATTTTAAGATGAAGATTTGAAAACACCCTAAATGTACCAACAGGGCTTTTGGCTGAAAACACATTACGCTTACAGAAGGCAAAGGTTACACAAACCGCTTAAAAGGGTGTGAAAAAGGTTCTCCAGGGTCGTACGTGGAGAATTTTGCTGACTGTAATGTTACAGGCGTCTATTATCCACAACGGCCTCCGAGTTTCTAACGGATCGCATGTTTGTGTACAATCGTAATAAATTGTTCTTTCACTTTTGTATGATGTCATCAAATGAACTGTACTTTACTAAAATGGAGTCATTTATACATTTTCTTTTACGCTTTTTATATATTTTTTTTATCGGTAATGGATATTTTTATTAGTTATAGGCCACTTGACCTTAATTTCACTTGAAATTAAGCGACAATGAGGTCGTAGGCGATGAATCGTGTTCTCCCAGAATACTTCTGGCTCTCATATATATGAATACCAGAATAAAGCAATGCTGTTATGGCAGTAGATAGTCAACGAGAGCGGTAGCTAGCCAGGCGGGTTCGGAAAGCCCTACCACCATCAAAACTCCACTATTCCTGTGGCCCAGGAATCGAACCCGCGACCATCGAGTTACAAGGCAAGCGGTAAACAACTACGCTCCGGAGGCAGTATAAAAAAAGTAGGTAAGCCTTGACCTCAATTGACACATGATGTTAATAGACAATGAGGCTCCAGATGATGAAGCGTGCTCCTCCAGAATACACTGGTTCTCATGTATGAATACAAGAATACACTTATTCCGTTTTTTTATTATGGAGCTCTTGTCCTTAAAATATATGTCTGTACCATTAAACAAAAAAATTACAGATGAATAATGACATATATGAAGTAAATATGTTAGTTTATTACTTTCAAAAGCATTATATATTTATATAATTTAAATTCAGTTCTGTCTCCTGGATTTATATAATAATTTTACAATATAAAATAAATATTATATATGATTGTGTTTATGCTATGCTTAATATAACACCCATAAATAAATCGATGAATACAATATATATTTAGAAAAAAATGTGAGCTAAATTTTGTTTATTTCATCTTGCACTAACTTTTTCAACTATCCATGTTACCTCAAGGGCTTCGCTTGCAAAATGTAGTTACTTCTACTCGAGTTACTCCAATTACGCGAAGTAGGCATCGAAGCGTACCCTTGTCTGTTTAATGCCAGAGTTCACATGAATGAATCTAGGTTTTAGGCAGTCGTCATATAAATAATAATATTTCAAACTTTAAAAAGTAAAGACATTGTGAAGCGAAAATTCAAACAACTTTGATAACACGCCATTTTGCTTTGTGTAACGGAGGTCGAAGTACCTTGGGTTAGTTCCCTTAGCAGGGTAAAGGCAAATTACTTCGGATTTGTACACAATGTTTTTTATTTGCTATTACATGACAGGGGGATGGAAACTCTTTCGCACACGTTCGCAACTCGTCGTTTGTACTATATAGGTTCACCAAGTTCATAAGGAATGACCACCATGGTCCAACACCACACCAAGGGCCGATGGACCAATCAGTTCATAGCGAAGTAATACGCCTTAGCTAACCATAACAAGTTGTAAATAAATAAATGATATTACGATTGTACGATTTTTTTCATTCACGGATGAGACAGCGAATACCAAATTCCTCCCTTTGCGAAAGTAATTGCTATTATCTAAATTTTAATCAGCCATGTTGACTGGGACGTCATCTGATGGCATAGTTCGATGTCGTGCTGACGAACGCGTGTCATCTCCTGAAGAAGCCACGTATAGCGGCAAAACGTCATAACATTGTAATTTAGTCGTGGTATTTGCGATCGAAAGAAGCGGAAATGAGCAGAATAATTTTTGGTGTTATTAAGTCACGGAGTTCAGCAAAGTTAGATTTGGATCAATAAATTATATATTTAATTATTAAATACTTTGTTCTCTCGAATTAATTCTTTGTTCATAAAAATGTGGCGACATTGATGCTGTTTGGATAGCACCGGATTGTACTTGACTCTATGATATTCAATCATTCTTCACAAATAATTTCAATAGAAATTTTGAACTTTTTCACACAGGTGTGGCAGCGACCTCGACGACCTCCAGCAGAGAAAGACCATTTATTATGAATAAGTTACTTGGATAATTGGCCTTAATATATTACTTACAGTCAAATTGCGATTACAGTGACCGGATTTTAATTTTTGCATGAAACAAGGTACTGGAATGCAAACGCTGAAATGGCAAGGCGCCAAATAACCGCAATCTATTGTATAGTTTAGACCGTTAGGACAAGGATATTTTTTGTTGGATTTTGTGGTATAAATTCAAAGTCCCGCCACAAAAACAATCTACTAATTTATTCTATAGTAGACGTTACTCTTCATCGAATATTCTACGAGTATTTTTTGATTTTCTGTTAGTAAATCTTTACGCCTATATGTACAATTAATAGCCATATTCATCTGAATTTTTTTAATTTTTTTAATTTGAATTCATTTAAATATCAGATGCATTTCTTTACATACAGTATTTATGTAAAGAAAATATTCTTAAACAAAATTAATTACTTAAACAAATTTTTTTAATTGGTTACATAAAATTATAAATTTAATGAGAAAAATGTGGCATCTACAAAGCTCTGCGGTAATTGGAATCTAAATCTGAATTTAAATTTAGGCTTGCAATGATTAAATTTTGTAGAAAATTGAAGAAAATGAAAATTATGATCAATTTGCAACTGTAATGATATGATTACAAAGTAATTTAGCGATAGTCGCCAAAGGCTAGATTGTCGGTCTTATATTAAATAATATTTACAAGTGATGCAAACGATTTTGGTACATAATTAGAATAATTAAGGACGTTTAACAAATAAAATATTTTAAATTAAATGGGGAGGCTTATAGTTTGTCACTTCAATTAGAACTCAATTTACGAAACCAGTACTAATGGCTAACGCATTGATTAAACTTGTAATCAAAATGTCGCCAACCAGCTGGGTTCAGAGACAAATACAATTTAAAAGTTATGTAGCCACATTTTCTATTACCTGTTCCCGTTTTTCTCTAGAATAAGGGTAGTTTAGTTTAAATAAAAAAAATTGAAAGAAGAGTTTCCTAAAAACGAAGATTTTTTTGAACATATTAGGCATAATCAATTAATAAATTAGAAAGCAGACAAAAAAAAAGAAGAGATTAAAAATAAGAAAGAATTTTTTTTTCATTATTTAATTCCTGAAAATTAAATATCTTTTATAAAATAGTTAATGTATAATTGATATTTATTGTTATGTACATTATAAAAACACTTCCATTAATTTTTTTTCATAGTTGTTTGATAATCTTTTAAAATAAATAATATAAGTCAAAAAATGTTTCAATATCATCTGTATTTATAACTTTTTAACAAATTTTTTCGTAATACTCTTATATACGTATATAAGCGTATTACGTAATATATATATATATATGTAAATGATTATCTTGAATTGCATTATATAATAGTCTTAGAACAAAAAACGAAATCAGTTTTGGCTTTTTAATATCACAAAATTTTTACACACAAAATTGTACAATATCTTGCGATAGCGAAAATCACATTTCAGTTTCAGTAACATAACTTACAGCTTTTAGTAAAAGAAGTTATTCCTAGTAGTCATTTAGAATTTTGGTTATTATAAAAAACTTTTTTCCATACAAAAATCTTGCTCAGGAGCATTTTTTGAGTGAATTTTTTCACGGAATAAATAACAGGTTTATCTTTGGCATAAAGTGTGGTAGATCAAAATACGATGTTTTATTGCTAATTAAAAGGGATACCAAAAAAGAGACCAGTAAGTATAGAATATATTTATATAAGTATCTGGGTTGGTGGGATAGAAGCACAAGTTTATTATTTAAAGCCCTTGTCTAAGTCCCTATCATGACAAAATGACATCCAAACAAACAGACAAATTATTTTTTAACTACACTTGATTATTTTAAAAATCACAACTTTATGAAAGCTTTAATCTATGAAATTTGAATATATTCATGATTAATTAATATTTTTAGAATTTCGTAACGTTATTAAAGAAGAAAATTATAAAACATTCATTAGATATTAAAAAAATTACGTGTTTTATGCTATGCTAAATTTACGCATTTAAAATAGAGACTGAAAATTGTTTCATAAAAGATTTCGAAGCAAATTTATTTCAAAGATGTATTTGTAAAAGATGGAATCTATTTAAAAAAAACACTAGTCATGAAATACCAGTATTAGAAAAGGAATGACTGTCTTTTCTTGTATTACACCATAATAATCCCCGTTTTTAACTTTTTGTATTTTCGTTATTTAGCATATTCCTTTCCATTGTTTTTTACTTTACGTACTTAATTTTGTCAATGAACATTCTAGTTTAAAATCCATGGAGTAGGCATGGTACCAAAAACATATGTCGTGTTCAGATTGTATTTACATTGAAAAACTTCATTAAAATACTAAAATTGCTTTCACACTATCGCTGCATTGAAATAAAAGCTGTTATATTCATTTATTTTTACCTGCCTTTGTGATGTGATCGTGATGGCTTACCACTTGTTTTGTAGAGTTGGAGATCCCTAGTTGGATTTGGGATACATATGATGAATAAAAATTTTGGATTCCAATAAGATTTTTGCAGTGTTCTAGCAAGCTGCCACAAGCAATATTAATTTTTCGCGATGAAATATCAGAACCAGGGAATTCGGGGCCAGCACGTTTCGAAATCTATGGCCTCGTTATTAATTAACATCCTAGGAAGTTGAAGTTAAGTTAGAAAGCCCATCGTCGAAAAAGAAATAATAAACAGACACTTAAATTTTTTTTATTTGTGTTTATGGTTATAATGGTGACGCTTGGTGACCCGACTTCTTTCTCTGGGGGCTCGATCAAGCGCAGCAAATATTTGTTTTCGCATGCGTTTGTTTTCAGTGTGGTTTTAGTTTGTTTTAGCTAACAATGTTTGTTTCCGCAAAGCAAATCACGGGAATTGTGTAAAATAAACACCAATCATGTTATAACGTGTGTATAACAAAAGTACATGAAGAATTAAGAAAATAGAAACGCGAAGTGTTTAATACCTGGAACAGAGAGAAACATCGAGTTTCTTTTTTTATGATAGCAAAAAATCTATAAGCAAAAGAAAATTATGAATCATAATGAATTTACCACAAATTCTAAACCATGTCTTCATATGTTACAAATGAACATGATATCTTTGAGTTGAAATCCATTTAGCAGTCTGGAATGCACTCCTATTTCCAGGTCACGTTGGGTGGTTTATTGTTCAATTGAACCTCATGTCCGCTTACGACGTATGCAATTAGAACGAGTGCCCTAGAGCATGATTTACAACTTATATGTCAAGTGAAATTTCCTATTCAAAGAGAGAATAATGCAATTAGGAAGTGTAATAATATTATTATTTCTTCTATAAAAACTTATAAATGATTTGGATACATTTTATTCTACTTTTTAATATTGCTTAGTCTGTAGTTTTTTATAACCGATAATACTCATCACGTTAACTTGTGGTATCAAGGCTTACTGCTTCTGGAGCAGACTAAATACATAATAAATTATTTGTAGGAATATATTACGCATTTGTAACAACACTCGTAACAGTTTAATAGTCGTCAAAATATTTAGTATTAAATTAGGAGAAAACCAAATAATCAAGGCCTTTTTCACATATTGTTTAATAATACTATACCTGTTTTAATTAAAGACTTTTAAATTATAGTTTTATTAATTTCGAACATTTAAGTGAAAATAAAATATGATGAAATTATTTGGTTTCCTTTTTTTTTAATAATTTGGTTTGTCAATCTCAATCTGGGTTTGTGAGAATATGGTATATGATTGTAAAATGTAAAAATGAAAATATATATAATATGTGCTAACATTTTTCTTATTAGGCTTAATGTTATTGTGAATTATTGTTATAAAGCATAAAGAACTTCCTTAATAGGTAAAAATTATTAAATCATGTCACCGGTGTTACTATGTGAAAATATAACAACAAAATGTTTCGATGACATAATCAAAAAAAATAATTAATCAATTAATATTCTTCAATGAATTATCTTTAATAGTATTTCAGTCAAAAGACGATATCTATTCACTCGAGTACTATTCAAATGTAAGAAACCGAAAGGAGACGTCGCAAATTCATCCCCCTTTAAATATCCGAAGCAATTTGCCGGATATTGAATTCTCGGAACGAGTGCCTGTTTCCGATAAACTCAAGTCGTAAGTTGATATAAGGGATTGAACTTAGTACAATCGTGTACTACAATAACTGTTTATAAAATATTTATAGGTTACTAATTGTACACTTTGTCGATTCTTTAGTGAAAACCGGCAATTGCAGATCAATTTACAAAGATATTTATATACATTATATATTTATTTATATACATAGAATTTTGAGTTGAAAAAACGATAAATAATTACTCAGCTTTTTTAATTTTATTTTATCTCCATATTTTTCTTTATTTTTAAATTTTTTTGTTTTTAATGTTTGTGTATAAAACTACTAATCAATATTCATTTTGTTACATTATTAACCAATTATTAAATTCTCGATGTTTATTAAACTACACGCAAACACTAAAAACGATTGTGATTATTTTATCGTTATGTTTAACAACTAGTAAACGAAACTTGCACCGCACGCGATCTCGCGTGACTGTGATAATTATCTGTTTTGTCACCATCTTGACCTTGTAGGCAACGTTGGGGATTTGTGTATCAATGATAGTACAAGTAGGTAGAAAATGTTTTAATGGTGAATATCCTCATCTACTATTATCAATATTTTGCATGTTGGTATAACATACATATATAAAAGGAGTTATAACAAACACATATAAATAGCTTGTTAACTGTCTAAATTATTGTGCTAAGTATTATTGTGCAAGAGATAAATATAAAGGATTATTTATTCAATAAGTCAACTTTTATACCATCTATGAGTATTAACAAAACTTAAGAGCTCCACTATTTCTGCACATAGTTCTTGCTAACATTTCTTGATATGACGTAATTCGTATATTCTCCTTTTTATCGGTTATGGGCTAACACTTGAGCTCGAACTCACCAGATGTTCAGTGAAAATAAAGATCGTACATTAACTGTTCTCTTCAGAATACTTATGTGTCTTACATGTATGAGTGCCGAAACACAGTAATGCTATTATGACGGCAGATTGATATTGATAGTGGTAGCTATCCCGGCGGGTTCGAAAAACTTTGCCACTAATAAGACCGTCTTAATCCTGTGGCACGGAAATCAAACCCGGGACCTCCGCTTTATAAAACATTATATTCACGATTATTTATAGGTCTTTATATTACTATCTTTGCTTCTTTAATGTTCTTCACAATATCTTCATTTCGTTTTTACTTTTCTGATATATTGACTTTTCTATTCCTATTGCTTTTGTTAATCTTATGTTCTTAGCCATCTGTAAAACCTGTTTAATTTTTCTATCCTTTAAGCTGATTATTTTCATTCTTCTTCATCAATTTTAATGAGTTTCAAATATTTCTCTCAGAGACGTAGATAAATATAAATTCTCAACATGTAAGTAATAGTAAATTGCAATGTCAAAAAAATAATTCAACATCGTTTTGACACACGTCACAACATTTGGACTGGCTCCGTGGTGCAATGGTCTACCAGCTTGCCCTATGAAGCGGAGGTCCCGGGTTTGATTTTCGGGCCACAGGTTCAGGACAATCTGTAGCAAAAACAGCATTGCTGTGTTCCAGTAGTCATACATGTAAGAGCCAGATGTATTCTGGACGAACACGTTATACTATCTACGACCTTAATGTCACTTAACATCAGGTGATATAGTAGTAAAGTGTTAGGCCATAACCGATAAGAAAAACATCAACAGAAGAATTTATCACAGTGGCTTTAAATTAACTATGACTGAAAAATTATCTATCATGGACTTCTATTTTCATTTTAAGAACCTTTTTAAATTAAGGTAATTGTAAATTAAAACGTATTTACATACAAATAAGTTATTTTTCATTGTAAAAAATGTGTTCGTTTTGACCAAAGAACTTGATTACAAGAGCAGTCGGGACCTTTACATTACCTCTAAGTAACGTTTCGGCTACGTGATCATTATAACAATGAACTTTGCAAGGTGAGTTGTAACTTTTCCCTACATTCCAACTCGTACTGAATTACAAGTAAAACTGCGGTTACCAGACAAAAGTTAAACAATAAACAACTGGCATGGTACATTAAGTGTATACAAAGTCCCGAGCACGTTGAAAATATCACTTAGTTTTACCCAGAGACAAAATAATATTAACATATTATAAAGTTATTTTTTTCAATAACTTTATTTAAAATTGCATATATATGTTAAAATATCATGCGGAAACTATTAAGAATTTTAAAATGTTCTGCCCATAGATGAAGTAATTAGCTTAAAGAAATGTATTAGGAAAAAGAATAAGAATGGATTAAATATAGAACATACACAAAAAGTAAAAGGTAATTAGAGAATATAAATAAAATTTTGTAATTGTTTTGTTTGATATGAACTCGTATTATTTATCTGTGCATATAATAAATCTTTTAAAATATAAAGAATGAACCTTTAAATTAAAAACTCAGCGCTATAATTTTTTTATTAAATAGAATTTGTACAATCACTTAAAATCGTCTAACGTACATTATTGTCAGTTCGCCACGCGCTCATCTTTAAAAAGAACCGACCAGAAACTCATGGGGTTAGTCTTTTTTATTACAAAATTGTTTTTATTATAATTAATGACACAATAACACATTCTAGAAAATGATTTATATATATTTCTATATCACGTAAAATTGCTGGATTGTTTTTTCAGTATAATTATCTTTTATCTGTTTGCCGTAGTCAATGTTTGACATACATTTTATAGCATAAAGTTCTTTATTTTTACGGAATAACATATTCATCTTTTGTTCTCTCATTACTTATGCGAACATAGTCATGGGCACCAGTAAGTTACTCATAAAAATGTTTCTAATTTTAATTTTCGTATAAAATGCTCGAATTTTAAATTTATACGGAAGGAATGGAAAGGAATATATAATTCTTGAATAACTAAGACTAGAGGGTTATTTAGATCAAAGAAAACCTTTTATAATCAGATATTAAACATTCTTATCAAAAGGCTTTTGAAACAAGCAGAACATCATTTGAGGCTTTTTTTAAAAGTTCGTGTAATAACAAAGACATACTGTCTTTGGATAATTTAAATAGAATTGTGTTAATTAGTTTAAAAAAAAAATTACATCTTAAAAATTTTAACTACACAGAGTTTGAGGCTTAAACGATTTTATCAGTATAAGCCCATTAAGTTGGGCTTTACGGCGGGCATATTTCGAGAAACTTTTATCGTTACAGAACATAAGCCACTGTAAAAAGTTACCATCGTCAATTTCGTCATTGTAATTTTAAATGCAATGACTATCTTTAAAACAGTTTTGTTAATGTTACGGTAGATGGTTGACAACACAGTTTAGACTACTTAGATAGGGTTTGTTTCTGGTCGGCGATGATCACTTACAATTAAGTAAGTCACTTTTTTTATAGGTAAAGTGAGCAAACGTGCAAACGGTTCGCCTGATGAAGTTAACGTCTTCACGGTCGCCCATAGACAGTTGCTACATTAGGAGAGTTGCAGCTGCATTGCCGACCTAAAACAAAGGAGTAGGCTCTTGTTAACATAAATGAATCCGCGGAGTATTTATGTGTGGTAAAAAATTGCGATTAAAACAGACAAGAGAAGATTGCTAATCATTCAGGTGATAAAGACGGAGTTTCGCGTTGTGTTGTTCTTGCTCGTCATTACCTTCATTATAAATATATATTTCTAAAAAAGACGACAAAATTATTTCGTCATTTAATATTATTGTGTAGATAATAAAAACTTTTCTTTTTTACCCTCTTTTAGTAAGTTCAGAAAGAGAATGCTCTTAGCTGTAAGAGCGTCCATTAGTAGTGTAGAGGTAGTACTACAAATGTAAATTCAAATATTTTTATTGTTCCTTTCTCCTTCTATTAGTGCAGTAGAATGTATTTCTATTTCCTTTTTGTTCTTTTGTTTATTTGTGTAATATACCACCTATCTACTTACTATTTGACAATCTATTTTATTTTCCACCTACATGTCTACCATGCTTTGTTATATTCGAAGTTGGTATTTACGGTTAGAATCAATAGCTAACGAAGGCTGTTTGTCGGTCTTGGAGGGATTGGATTTATTATTTTTAAACGTTACCAGTTACGTTGGACTTATTCTGATAAGGAATTTATATAAAAAATTTAAAATTAGATTTGTAGGAAAATGCGATAAAAAAAAAACTTAATTTAGTAGTTTTTTGATACTTTCTTTTATTTTGTAGGATGATGAAGACTTGCAAAATCTAAATTTAGAGGCATTATTAATTACCAGTAAATTATTATCAATAACAGCTTTCGTTACTACATATCTCAATAGTTATAATATACCACAAAAATAATTAACGCATTAAAAATATGAAGTAAATATAATGTCTAGATTGTTAGTGTTTATTGCATTAATTTATATAAATAAAAGATGGCCAACTATCGATGATTTTTTATTTTCTCAGTGGAACGTCATTATTTTAAATTTGAATGAACATTTCTAACAAAATAAAAAACACTTAAAAATGGCTGAACTTAAAAAAGGAAACAAAAAATATACACAACGTAGTGATATGACATGACATGACCGAAGAATTCTCAAAGCTAGTAGAATTGAGCTTAAGAATATTGGGCTTGACGGCTAGTTCCCATGTCCTAGGCCTCGGTGAGACAGCTCACCAGTCTTTCAAAAATTAAGTAGGTGTGTTATAACTTCGTATTTCCCAACACATTTTTAAGATATTATGAATTGTTTACTTTATGAAATACAAGAATTAAAACATGAAACTATTTAAAAATCATGGATTAAACGAGAAATGAATCAAAAATTTCTAACAAAGTATAAAACAAACGAAAATTTTGCCTGAAACAGATATTTATCTCCAATAAGTTCAACGAGTTTCGCTGATTACAAATAAATGATACGAACTTAGAGTAAATGGATCGACCGCAAAAGATAAACAAAAGTTATGATTCTTTATACAACGACAAATAAGGTTCGAGCTTTGTTTATTATTGAGAGATAATTAAAAATAGACATCTATTTACGCAGTATCTTTTTCTTTGTAACAGGGAGGTCTTGGTTTCAGTTATAAGGTCATACGAGTGGCTATAGAGTTTTTTCGAATCCGCCTGGCTAACTGCAAACTTCAAATTGAACCTTCCGCCATAACAGCGTCGCTGTGTTTTCGCAGTAAATCGAGTGAGTGCAAGAGTTTTCTGGGCGAGCATATAGTCTCTACGGCCTTATACGTTACCATTATATGTAATAGAGGTTAAGTGTTAGCTCGATAAAGAAAAATAAGTACCATAATATATACCATCCTTCTAAAACAACAGGTTCATACAGATAATCAATTATATTTAAAAGAATAATAAATTCAAGCGTTTATAATCTTTACAGGAGAAACTCGTCCCATTTGTGAGAACCTAAAGTGGAGCTGCTTAGCTCCTTATGTGATGTTTATGTATTCATTTATTTACCTAAATTATTGTGTTGTATATTTATAAGGGTGATACACAAATAAAGATATTCAATTAAAACTTCTCTAGATCTCAGTCTTATTATGCTGGTAACTTCGTCATTTGAAGTCCGCTAATGAAAACTGTTACTAGTTCGTAATTAGTTCCTCACAAAGTTAAAAAGATACTTGTGTCTCTAGTTAAGCTTTAGATTAATTTCTTTAAAATTATATCGTACAGTTAATGTGATAACAGATAGTGTAATAATAAAATGATAGCATATAATATATCGATGTACCTCTGAAAATAGCAAAATTTTATAAATACAAAAAATAGCTACTAAATGCTTTTGAAAAACTAGGAGTACAACTCATGCTTAATGAATTCTAAATATTGTTTTATAAAAAGGCAAAAACAGTGACAACACATTATTGCAATTCTTTTTTCATTTACTTACTTTAAGTTAAATAGTACAATGATTAATTACATTTTACTATAATTTCGCATTTATATTAAATTCCTGTTACATGTGTTCTTTTTAGTTTTGTTCCATTCTGTTTGCATGCATTGATACATTTTCAGCTTGTAACTAAAGTAATCAAATACAACATAAAAGTTCTGTATTTAAATTTTTTGGGTAATAGTTTTAATTTTTATTATTGTTCATTATTCTATTTTTGTTATTAATTTATTTGTGAAAATGATCAATAAAAATGTTGTTGGAATGCCTCCCTTGTTATTTTGTTATGGTATATTTTCTTTTATATATAGCCAAAGAAACTTAATATTTTTTTTTAATTGATATAAGATAATATCCTTTTTTTAAAAATACGATTTTTATCGTTATATAACAGGTGCTACGGGTTCTGTTTTCTTAAGATGTAAACACTGGCAACTTATGTGATTGACAAAGTTTCCTTTTTCAACGTTTTATAAAACGGTAACATTAACCATAAATTTTACAATTTTCTATGATGAAAATAAATATAAAAATTATAAAGAATGTTGCACAGTTTGCAACGTTATATATACATATATACCTATACATGTTATTGTCTAAACAGTCAATCGCAACGCCTTTTTAAACAAGAATTAAAAGGTACCACTATATTTTTTCAGTCGATATTGGATTTCAAGACTTAACATACTACAACTAAACTGTTGAATATTTATGTTGCCTATTGGATTTGAATGTACGAGGGATAATGTAATGTAATTTTTAGGTGCCAGTTGATAAAATGAGATTCCTTAATAAATACATTTTAGTATATTAAAGGAAAAGTTGTCATAATTTTTGTTAAAAAATATTCAGAAGATAATCGAAACTTATAGGCAATTAATGCAATTTGTCGGCATATCTAACGAGGTATATAATGTAAATTATAAGTACATCTGCAATATCCAAATTAAAATATGATTATATTTGATATGTATAATATATGTAATTTTGTCTACCCTAATATAAATATTAAATAACGTATTTCCTCGTTAATATAATAATTCTCACTCTCAAAATTATTTTACGTAGGTTCTTAAAGTTTATTAATGTCGTTTAAAGAACTACGATTTATTTATTCCTTATACATAGTTGACACCTTATATTACAATTAACATAAAAGATTACGTAGACACGTCACACACCATTTATGATCTAATATTTTGTGGAATAATTGTAAAAGTTTATAGAATTAATGAATAGTATAATGTTATAGAATTTCCTATTGATGACAATATTTAAGCGTCTAATTATACAGTTACGTGTATAATTGGTTAAAGTAAAATTATCTTCATATATTTTTTACACTGGTTATATTTTTAGCTTCGACTTTAAAGTCGAAGCTAAAAATATACGCGCAATAATCAATTTACAATGTATGAAGAGTAGATAGGACCAGAGCCACTGGATTTTAATAACGGCTCTTAACGCGATACCAAAATGAAAGCTGCAAATGGCAAAAAGCCAAGTAATTGCAATCCATTGTATAACATGAACTATTCATACAAGAATGATTTTTCGAGGAAAACAAAAACGAAAATCAGCAAATGTGTTGTTAATTAAAATTCTCCTGTTGTTGTTTTGCACTACTTTAATTAGTATGCTACAATCCCAGTGGGATAAAACAAGGGAACCATAGCTGTTTATAGTTATTTTTAAAACTCTATATGATTTTCACTTCCGTAAATACTCAAGTAAGATTAGTTAGCTACAACTGCCAAATTATTTTCAATGAATGTTTTAATAATTTTTACTGAAGTTATACAAATAATTTTTGTACGTACTCGACATCCTTTGTGCATATGTGTACAACTGTGGAGTATTTGGTGCTACAATGTAATAAAAGGTGCATTTCACAAATAATTTACTTTATTAATGCACGTTTCCATTAGCAGATTGCCAGCACGCGATAAAGTAATATTACGAAAGGAATTTTGTATTTCCACTACACACACACGTAATTTGCGTCCTTTATTCAACCAAAGAATAAAATTTGTCTTTTGTACATGTGTTCAAAATTAAAAAAATCTCTTAATTGTCCTGTAGCGCAGTGGGTTTATCGCTTGGTGTTATACCGATATTGGACCACAAGAGTAGTGAAGCTAGGATAGTTGTAGGCTATGGAGGGCGCTGGTACGCTCTCGGAGGAACGGGAGTGGTGGCGCAGGGACGCGCGCGAAAAGCTGCTCCGAGCTGGAGTCTCCGCCTCGTGGAGCCCCGAGCCGGCCAGTGGCCGTGGACACTGTCCGTCCAGTCTTTATGGAGTGGGTGGACAGACGACACGGTGCACTCACATTTAGACTGGTGCAGATCCTTTTGGGACATGGTTGTTTCGGAATTTATCTGTGCCACGTTGTCGGCAGAGAGCCGCTCCCCGCCTGTCGCCATTGCGATAGCGTGGAGGACGACACTACCCATACACGACATACCCAGCACACACAGGAAGTCTGTCGGACGTGGAGCGGCGACCGCGCGACCTTAGTCGCCGTGGTCGGAGCGGACCTACGCCTTCCGCATTGATTGAGGCCGCGGTCGGTTCGAAGAGAGCATGGACAGCCCCTGCCCTGTTTTGCAAGGTAGTAATGTCTCGCAAGGAAGAGGCCGAATGTGCAAGGGAGGACGACCCGGCCTCGCTACCGATGCGCCAGAGGAGACGGATGGAGGAGGCGGGAGTACGCTCGTCTTCTCTTACTCCACTAACCTGACCTTAGGGCGGTGGAGGGGGATCCGTCCGCCCGACATGGGTCGAGGGTGAATTGTCGCGATCCGAACACTTCGCCCTCCGGAGAGCGGATAGGCTAAACTAGCCTCCGCTCAACGGCGAGCTCACGCGAGCAAACGCCGACCGGGCCGCGGAAGAATGCATCCGCGTGCCCGTAGCTCCGCCAATTAGCGTGAGTCGGAACACCGTCAGGTTTTAGTAGGTATACCGGGAGCTTCACTCCCGGGGAGTCCGAAATAACCGTCCCGAAACTCCCCTGGTCGGGCGGTATGCGTAACGCATTTCCTCACGTAAAAAAAAGGATGGTTGTTGGGTTTTTACGTACCTGTCCGACTAGCTAGCACTAGCACCAATAATTTCATTGCTGTATTCCGTCACCTATTCATGTGAGCGCCAGAAGGATTCTGTGTCAGAATCCTTCACTATCTTCGGCCTTATTGTCACTTAATATCAGGGGAAATTGAGGTCAAGTTTTAGTATACTGATAATAAAAAAAAATATGTTACTATTAAAATTCATTTAAATAATTAAATTAAGATTATTTCGTAATATTTACGATCGATGTAAAATTGAGTCAAGAAGATACCTGTTTGTTTGTGAGTATGGTCGTTCCGATAATCAATTTGAGTTTATAAAAAGACAATAGTCATCACAATTACTCAAAGACATTATAAATATGATTTTGATTTATCGTGAAACATTCTCGAAAACCTTTCAAGATGTTTGTGTTAAACACAAGTTAGTGTTACGGTTCACTCTGTGATATTTAAGATGCCATATCAGTTTATCGTAAAATTTAACGAAGCGTTTCATATTAAATGTTCTTTAAAATTGTCTCGGAATTGGCTTAGTTTAAACCCAACCTCCATTAAGCGTAGTCATTAAAGGCTGTAAGGGGTGCAATTAAAGCCACCGCCACGAAAACTAATGACACGAAAATGAATCGTGCTTCGGGGCGAACGATGAGCACAGAGGTAAAAATACTACGCATATGATACATTGAAAAATTCATTAAGGGATAAAAATCTGTGTTTTTATAATAATGTTTTAGGCGAGCAGTAGGTTTAACTGTAGGTCTTACGCTGTGTCTTGTCGACAGAAGAATTGGAGAGGTTTACATCCGCAAGGAAAGAAATTTGCGATGTGGTCTACACTGGCCGGCCGCGGAAGTGTGCGGAAATATTTTCGTGGTGTTAAAAGATGATGGAGCTTCAAATGGTTTTCACTCAGTGAAAGTCCGATATAATTTGTGAAGGGATATCTGCCTTAGGAGGATATTTTTCCCACGTATAACAAACAGAAGTGGAACCGATTAAAGAAATATGTCTCTACTATATATAGGTTGCAATGGGTACGATATTTTGAACACTTTTTATGCTTTCTATCAGTTATTGCTCGATAAGTTTTTAAAAGCCCTAAGTAAATTATTGCTAATTTCATTTTTTTATATTAGATACATTATTCATCTGTTATCTTATTATATATTTAAATGATTATTTGTAACACTTGTGTCATAAGGTTATTACAAGTTTTAAAAACATTATTAAACTTTTGATGTAACTTGTTATTCGATTTAATATGAATAGTAGATACGTAATGACAGAATTTCACATTAAACTTACATCGTTAAAAGTTCCTCATGTACATCTTTAACCGTCTACGGGAGAAAGCAATTTTGAAGTACGTCAAGCCTAATTGCTTGTGAGGAACTTAAATGAGCAGGTCCTAAGAATATATTTGACGAAGGAAGACAGTTCACAGTTTGTTACGTCCAAGTGTCAAATAAGCTCCACTACAAATTGCATGTTGTATGAATCGTAAAATTTAACAGACTCATTATATTACTATAGCTGGACGTGGTTCAGCGGCTATATAGAGCGATGTAGCAATGAATAAAACTTTATTAGCTCTTTTGTCTTTTCAATCCATTCGGGTTTCGACATTTAGCGCAATCTATTCCCGTCGCGTTCATTTTATCTCATTTTGAAATCAGATACCGCACCCGTTCTGTCGTTGAAAAAGTACAAATACGATTCAATGCATAAAAACCTAAAGGTAAAGAAAATTTACTAATTTGTATTAATCTCGCCGTAGTTAAACAGGCAAGAGGGGTAAGCCTTAGGGAAATCTAATAAGTAAAGTAAACCTGTTTAACTCTAACAATTTTAATAATTTTATTAAAGATACGGAATTATGTTCGAATTACGTGATCAAGTTTTTTGTAATACTTCTTGGTATAATTCAGTGTATTTCACATAGAACATAAAGAGTACTTTTAGTAATCTTAATAAAAATATGTATTTAGAATTTTTATGCTTGTCATTGTGCTATGAAACATATTTAGAATTTTTTATTTTATTGCAATTAAAAGTAAAAAAAGAAATGATTATGTAAATGTTACTTGTTTGTTTCTTAATTTTAATTTTTTGTTGTTATTGTGTCATCGTTTAATTTTTAAAGTTTAAATTTTATAATACCCTTAGTATTTTCATGCTTGCAAACTTATAATAAAAAAATTGCGCTTTACAAATATCTGAATTTGGATTTAGACCTAATATACGAGGGGTGATCAAAAAGTAATCATGAACGGGTATTTCTAATAAAGATAAAAATCCAAAAAAAGTTTTTCGCTTCTTCTATCCTTCTTTACGTTCCAGCTAATAAAAAATATAAATAGGACGACATTTGGAGGACCTACATTCATTTGAATACCAGCAGTCGGCGCGACGACACGAAAATATAGAAACACAAAGTGCCTCTGTTTAAAAAAAATATCTACCAAAGAGCTACACTGGGGGACTCTGCTCCTCCATATTCTACAGTGGCACAGTGGTGCAAAGAATTTAAGCTGGGTAGAACATCCACAGAAGATAAACATCGCGAGGGACGCCCAGCCTCGTCCCTCACTGAGGAAAACGTGAAAAAAATCGAAGATATCGTATTAGCAGACCGAAGAGTAACCATCATACATTTAGCTTAGGTCACAGGGATCGCATATAGTAGTATCCAAAGCATTTTGAACTGCAAAATGAATATGAAGAAGGTATCCGCGTTTTGGGTACCAAGAATGTTAACGGACGAACAAAAGAAAAATCGAGTTGGCATTTCAAGAGCCAATCTTGCAAAGTTCCAGCCTGACCAAGAACTTTTTTTGTCTGCATTTGTGACCATGGGCGAAACATGGTTTCATCATTTTGATCCTGAGACCCAACAACAATCGATGACTTGGAAAAGGCCATCCTCATCGACGCTGAAGAAGTTCAAATTCTCGAGCTCGGCGGACAAGGTTATGGCGTCCGTTTTCTGGGATGCTGAGGGAATCATAATGGTTGATTACCTGGAAAAGGGAGCTACTATAACGGGCTCCTACTACGCTGATCAAATAAGACGACTGCGAGAAGCCATAAAGGAAAAAAGACAACTCCGTGCGAAAGTCCTGTTTCATCAGAACAACCCTCCTGCACACAAAGCCGAATTTGTGATGGCTGCCATTCGAGAAGCAGGCTTCGAACTGGTTGAACACCCACCCTATTCTCCAGATTTAGCCCCCAGCGACTTTTATTTGTTTTCTCGGCTCAAGGGACACCTCAGGGGCATGAAATTTGAGGAAGAAGCGAGATGATGGATGCTGTAGAGGCATTTTGGGAAAACCAAGATAAAGATTTTTTTTAAAAGGTATTTTAGGTTTAGAGAAACGTTGGACTAAACGTATCGACTTGTTAGGAGAGTACGTGGAAAAATAAATTAAATTTAAACAGATTATCATTACTTTTTGATCGGCCCTCGTACTTAATTCCGAATTTTAACTAATTGATTTATTTATTAATTATGGCGGAAAACTGCATCAGCAACATTTTGTTACGACATAAACATCATTTGTTAACTTTTGTATTAAATATGATTGACTTAATTTTTAAAAAAATATTGAACAAGTTTCGATATAAAGATTTTCACAAACCTGTGCCATTTTGTAGAAAGTCAAAGACAAAAATGTCGTTGTTTTTGTAGTCTCAGGTATATCATTTCCTTGTTGTAAAAACTTTCTTATCCAAACGGTTCAAGTTTTACAATGGATCTATAGCAGTTATTTGGCTCCTTGCCAATTCAGTGTCGCTGTTCTATATCGATTTTTAAGCTGTAATTAAATTCCAGTCTATGGCTTTAAATCTTGACTGTGTGACTAAATGACTAATAATGTCTGTTTTGTTATGAATTTGTTGTTACACAGATTGGTCTTGATTCGGATATGTACAAAAATATAGAGGAAACCAAAGAACGTACGAGTCTAGTATCTGTGGTATTAGATACTTTCCTAGTTTGCCAGATTCTGGTTAACTTGCTGATTGCCGCTTAAGCCGTCTTTGTGCGATTTCCAATTTTTCTCATTATTAGTGACTCCAAGATTATGAACTCGCTTAGAACTCTTGGTCGAAGAGTTCTACCGTTCGGTTGAAAGTCCAGCTAGATTCGCCACCATGATTTTAGTCTACAACCTATTTAGGCAGAGACCACCAGTTTCATTTGCGCGTTCTTTTTTATTGAACACCTCAGCCATTTCACGCTTCGAGTAAGGAAACAGTATGATGCCATCTGCATATCGCGGAGGTTACCATCTTTGTTAATCCAACGGATATACCTCCTCCTCTATCTTACTTTTTGATGTTAAAAAGAAAACAGGATAGTATACATCCCTGTTGGACTTTTTTTTTGGTTTGAAAGTTGTTAACACCACATCATTCACTCCGACCATTGAGTTTACTATCATATAGGGCAAAACTCAGAACCATTAAGTGCTCAGGAGCATCCATTTCTCCATACGAATATACTATCTTATGCAGTCAAACGCCTTATGGAGTAGTCAATGAAACACATAATCAATAGGACATGTAATTGAACAGGTGTTTAATATTCGTAATAATTTCAACAATTTCAAACTAAAAACATTAATTGCCTTACTTTAAAGGAATAACGCAGAATGTTTTTCTTAGAACCAATATATTTTATTATAATTATATTATTCAAAACTTTATTTTAAAATGTATAACTTTAAGAGCCATGTATTTATTAAGGTATGAATAACTAAATATGTGGTAGACACGAAATATTTTAACTTATTTAATGAAAAGCCACGCATTAAAATTTATTTTTAAAAATTATGTTCTGTGAAACTTTCATGTGAACTCTGGCATTGAATAGACAAGGGGGAAGCTTCAATGCCCACTTCATGTAATTGGAGTAGCTCGAGTGGAGCTTACTATATTTTGCTGGCGGACCACTTTAGGTGAGCTTGTAACATGCTAGAGGATAGGAACCAATCAAATAATCTATAATCGATGTTTCTCCATTGTAATAAAGATTAAAATAAATTTTATGATGTTATGAAAAGTTTATTTTTTATATCACATAATTAATTTTGCTGGAATTGCTCATAGGAAACCAACTGTCTGGTATTATATATTATAAAAACATTTTTAATCAAAATTATTTTGTTATTTTATAATTATAAGAATGTATTTTATTATATTATTATTTTTTAATTGAAATGTTGTTTTAAATTATTACTATTTATTGTATAGGTACACTTTTACAAACATTGAAATTTAAATTATTATTGTCTATCCTTTACTTAACCTTCATTATTTCTCCCATTACTCAAAAAGGCTGGAAGAAATAATTTACTACAGTCCCTGTAGGATTTGGTTTGTCTTGAGATTTAATGTAATTTTCTGTGTGTATAATATTCATGCATTCATTCGTGTTGTACATATGGTGTCTATTGTTTCTTTTTAACTAAAACGTTAGCTAAAATAAGCATATTTTTATAAAAAAAGAGATTAGTAGCCCACTGTAAAACTTTTGAAATAAACTTGGAGGTCAATACTACACCTTCCATCAAAATATTAAACGTTGTCATTAGCTATTTTAGATTAAAATTTATAAAACTGAATAATATCTTGACATTTCGGTATTGTAATGATTATATTTGCCACGGTACTAGTTACTTTTTTTAATTTTCGATACAAAATTAAATATCTCTTCCTATATCTGTACCGGGACTACTTCGGATATGGATTAAAACTAAAGCGTGCAGCGCCTATTTCAGTCGCAAATATTACTGTAGTTGGAACAGAATATCTTTGTAAGTAAAATTATTGGGCTGCAGAAATACAAATGACTCGTATCTCAATACAAAATAATATTTATAAATACTATATGGATATGGAAATATTTACCACCATATCTTGTTCATATTACCATTTTACTTTATAAGGAAAAACGTACTGTTACAATTATTTATTATTACAAAAAAACAGTGTCAGGTTAACATCACGAGAGGACTGCCAAAACCACTTGTCGCTGTTTTTTGACCAGAAGCCCCAAAATTTTTATAGCAATGAGATCATAGCCTTACAAGATGGCAAAAAGTTATCGAACAAAATGGCACCTAGATATTTTAGTCATATGTAAATAAACTTTATAAAAAAACTTTTTGAATTTTTATATAAAATGTGAAGAAACTTTTTCCCCAACCTATTACATAAAAATAAAGATGATTTGTTTTATTTGGCTATTTATTACTTTCTATTAATTTTCGTTTTTCGAAAATCTAAATCAGAACCACTATTATGTGTCCATGTCTAGAAATTTACTATTTTTGCAATTATATTATCGGCTGTAGGAAAATCAAACTTTGATAGAATAATAGACCACTTGGGACCACTACAAACTACAACTTAGTATTACACAAGTAGTTATATAAATTATTCAAAGACAAAGGGTGTTCCGAATAATAGATATCCACTGATGAAAGTGTCATTGTACTCTTCAATTACGTTTCAAATATACTTTGATTGAAACTCATGAAATTTTAATTAAAGTGCTAATAATGCAAGTTTTACAGTCTTTCAATGATTTAGATTAAAGATGAAACAACTTTTCGAATTGGGAGTCACAGACTAATGAATAGAGACATTGGTTGAGGAACATTCCAGTTGGGGGCAGAATGTTAGTTTTAAATTCATATATCCGGGTATTCGATCGTAATCCTTCGAGGACTTTTTCTAGTTCTTAAATATTTCAAGACTAGATGTTGAACCGCACGGGTCATTCAAAAAATAACACATTTATCCTAATCTTAAGCGTTCACATTAATATTCTCATTGGCTCTCTTGCTATATAGCAAACGGGGTGTCATTATGAATTCCTGCGATTATTTATGACTTGAAATAGTTATAATCATCATAGATCATCATCGATTACTAAACGAATAATCATTTTTGTGATCTATTTAATTTACCTTTAAATGTTATAATAATTTTTTATTAATACGGCTCTTGATTGTTATGATCATACCATAGAAATTTTATATATATTTTACATTTATGGACATATTTCTTGAAACACCATAAAATATAACTTGATGCTAGTTATTTTGGCCAATCTTTGGAGAACCACGATATTGGCTATGTTTTCCTCTATGTATGGGTTATCATTATTATATTTAATATACTCGGATCATAATTTTAATCATAAGCAATTCGTCTCTAAATATCTATATCTGTATCGTTAGTCTTCAAATATCGGAGAAAAGTATGAATATTTTAATGATTTGAGGTCTTATATAACCGACTGGAAAATTATTTCGAGCTAAGAGAGTATAAAATACTTTGTAGGGAAATATTAAATTTGTCCCGACCAATTGTTTTCATTCTATGACAGCACACGTAGCATATTAGGTAATAAAACAAAGCGAATTTTTCTCTTTGAATTCAATTTCAACCATGAGTGATTGTTTTCGCCTCGGGGGAGTTGAAGCAGTAGCAGCGTAAAATATAATAGAATATTAGTGAAAATGTATGTGGATGCTTTAATATTCATTTGATCGTTTGTAAGTTTTTCAGATAAGTATTTAATTCTATTATATATGTATAAAATTGAAAGTAATTATTCAGGAACACCAAGCTTAGAAGTTATTTGACCGATAACTATAAAAATGAGAACGTACGTGTATTTAAGAATGTTTTTTTTTATTCAATTGTTTGACTTAAAAACTTTGCTAAAATGATTTGATAAAACGATTTGAATGAAATTACTTTACTAAAACACACCCTTCTATAATGATATAATCTAATGTTTACATTCAAAGTTATATATATATAGTTTCACCTTGATTCTCATATTTAGTGAAATATTTTTTTTTAGTATTTATTCGTAAGCAGTTTAACCATAAAATAAATTTAAAAAATTACTAACGCGACAATATTTTTTGTTATAATAAGTTTTTAGTCAGTCATGACCTTTATTTGTTTGCGCGGGGAAAATGCATTGCTGTACCGTACCCCCCCCCCGTGGGAGGGGGAGGCGTGTGTGGGGCTACCGGCGCCCTGAGAAGGGCACTTTTCCTGGAAA
>DWQX01001352.1:0-28745 GCA_018245475.1 Pharmacophagus antenor | reverse complement strand
TTCTTGTGATCCATTTCATAAGCTAGTGCCTTTTTTACCAACAGCACAAAAAATGCTTTGCGTAAAAACGGGCACTAAGCTGATCTACCAAATACGGCTCGTGATAATTAACTATTAATCTAGTAATTTATAAAGTGGATTACCGTATTTTCCCCGCCTGAAAAGAAATCTACTTATCGTGTGATAACTAATCTCGCCTAGGCCAATGAAGAGACTTGTTTAACGGTATAGTTATTTATTTAAGACGTGAAAGAACCCAACAATATGAGCACAATGATATCACTGTTGTGTAAACACTTCAATTATAATAACGTTTAATATTTTATATTTTTGTTAACTATTAACATCACAGATTATCAATAACTGGCGATCCGCCGATGTCCCGCCGGCCCCCGTGGCGCGCAGATTAAATCTGCCATACGGCTTGACGATCGCCACCTCCACTTTTCTGACTGTGAAACGACGGACTTATGTCCACATTATTACATTGTTATTGTTTAATTTCACATTTTTTATAAATAAAACAAAAAACTATTCGGTAACAATTTCGCGAGGTTTATATGTTTCGATAGTATTTTTTTTTACGCTACGATTTGTTAACTATATTTTTTGCTTTCACAGTTCAAGAACAATTACTTCATATTTTCTTAAAAAATAAAAGGTTTTGCATTAAAACTGTTGTCTTATCTGTAATCTAGTCTAAACATGATTGTACTTAATACTTAACCTACAAAAATGCTATAAGGCTTGACATAGAATTTCACTGCAATGGGATAGTTGGTTTTATTAGTATCACAAAGTGGAATTGTACAAAGCGGTTGTCATTATTGCGATAACTGCCAATTTACCAGGTGCAGACTACACTTGTTCATCGTACAGCGTTATAGTGAAACGCAAGAATACTTTATAAAAAAAAGAAACTAGTATTAAACTGTCTCATTTTTGAGTCTACGCGTTAATATCTATCTTATGAATTTACTTAAAAATATTTATAGAAGTGTACTAAATATATATGTCTATCTTTTAACCTATCGCATTATTATATTTTTATCGATTATATAAATAATTAAAAAAAAAAGCTGTCAAATGTGGTTTGATAATAAAATCTTAAAATTTTAATTTAGTATTATACAATTATATATTTTTCATACTAAAATCTGTAAATTATGGTATTTACTCTACATAATACTTGAATAAATAAAAATTTACGTAATGCCACTGCATTCTGCGTTATATGAGTAGTTGACAGCGAGCTATTTTAAGAAATATTTCAATTGAATTTAATTTAATAGCAGTAAAAGTATTTAATGTTTCCGAGTTAAAACGACCATAAGGATAGGTGTTAAACGTGTGTTTTGGAAAGCGACTACTTCCCGTTGTCTTGCATTGTACTTATAATATGCCACGGATAATCCTTATTATAATGGCACTGTTACACTAAACATTTAAGGTCACCTTAAGGGTCTAAACTTGTTAGATTGAAGTATTCGGTGGAGTTAGTAAGTCCAAGTAATGGATCGTAATCGTGATGATGACCGCGGCCGGAGAACTTGGAAATGATCCCTTCTAAAGAAGTCCAAGTGCCAACTACGAGTCCCAACGCACCGAATAGCACAACAATGGCGTTTTTAATTATCATCCGTAAGCGCTCAGAGTCTGATACGTAGTACCAATAGGTGCAGCTTTGGATGAAGGCGGGAAAAGCCAGCCCCAGCGCTGACAGGCAAAGCGCACCGAACAACGATATAAACAAGTCCAACTCGGGCACCGCCGCTGCTATACCCACTGAAAAAAAAAAGAATAAGTGATTAAAAAGTGTTCTTAATCAATTAAATTGGTTAAAAACAAAATTAGACATTTTTAGTTCATAAAAATCGAGGTCCAGGCTACTTATATATTTCTTATACCCATCAGTACATATTAACATTTACGGAAAGAAGTAGTATTATAAAACGGACTATAATGGGGAAAACGACTGATAAGTGTTTCCTGGAAAATTGGTGCAAGTTTGTGGTCTGTATTGGGCAGTACTTTATTACTAATCTCTGTGCACTAGAGAATAAAACGAAGATTATAATAGTGTATAATTTTATTGCCTAGTAACGCGGAGGTTCCGAGCCACTCGAGCAATAGAATATTGATAGTGGTAGGATTTTTAGAACCCGTCTGGCTAACTATCAATTTCAATTTGAATCTGCGGCTATAACAGCATCGCTGTGTTCAGGCAGGCATAAATGTGGGAGACAGAGTATTCAAGACTCACACGACTCACCATCTACCGCCTCCATGACCTTACTTGTGAAAAGTGTAAGTTAATTTCAGGTGAAAAAAACTTGATATTAAAAAGTATTCAGATTATGATTCTGCGGCGCGTTCATTTCATTTCAGAGTTTTTGTAGTTATATAATAAAGTGTGCTGGGCACTAACGTGTGAGAAGCACGACGAGCGTCCGTAGAACGTATTCCCAGAGGATGCGCCGTGGGGAGTGAATGCGCGTACCCACGTACTCGCCCCACAGAATGTCAATCGCAACGTAGCAGGCGAGTCCGTGCGTTATGAATATCGCGAACGCCAGCAGGCACTGTACCACGCTAGCGAGTCTGCAAATTTATTTAACAATTTTAAATAGTATCGTTTTATACAATCGTTATTGCCTAATAACCTATGTTAGTTCAAGCACGCCATCTCCTACAGATAGATAAGAAACAGTGGGATTAGACTTTTTTAAGATTGTACGTACAAAGTTTTAAAATACATGATAAAACTTTGTAAATAGCCATTTACTTTCAAATGTTAGTAACATTTAAAGTAATTTTAGGAAATCTGGGAAAGTAGTAGAGTTGCCAGATTCAATCCGGCTAAGACTCTAAATAGTGTAGCGCAATGCTTTTTTTTGTCGAAAACACTCTCGTTAGTGAGACTCAGTGCGTAATGAGAGGCCCCTGGATCTCCTACGGTACTCACTGGTGCCCTCTCCACTGCGCTCCGTGCTACTGCAAACACGACACCAATTCGTGTTTGCCGCCCGATGCTGGATCAATAAGTGGGTATTCGGGCTCCCTCTCCTGAACCACAGTAACCGTATACTTTTTTATTTGCCTTCTACGACAGGCAGGGTTTACCTTAGTACCATTATCAATAGCCCTAGACTACAGGGCAGATAGCGCAATGCCTAGAGTCAAAATGGAATTCGTAATCATCAATTTAGCGATAATTACAATACATTGATTTTTACTGGAAAGTCTCTGGTAATCTTGAAAAGTTCGAAATTTAAACACCCTGACTTCCATTTACATGAAGCGAGGAGAGCAGAAATCTAAGAATCTAGAATATCTACTGGTATCTAATTAATATATCTTTTACGCATAACTTTTATTAATATAAATTATGCTTTATACTCATAGCACTTGAGTCTTTAGTTATTAAACTAAAGTAATTCATGCAGTATATAACGTACGTTTCCTTTTCTGAGGGCAAGTTGAGGGTGATGCTGCCAGCGGCGGAGTTTCCGTACTGCAGGTATCCGAACAAGCCCATTCCCACGTACAGAATGATAATGCTGACCATGGCTCGGTTCAATACGCCGAATTTCCCCACGAAGTCTTTTGGAGTTTTCATCTCATTTTCAAGAGGCAGAATCTGTACAAATACGCATTATATTTTTATCAGCAGTATATCTTTAAAAAGCACATAAAATACACTATTTCTTTAATGTTTATTTGATTTATTTAAAAAAGTCTATCTCATATAGTGTGTCTCCTAAATGCACAGCATTACACGAAAAATCTAATGCTTCACGCAATTGCTTGTGAATGAAAATGCGTATTGAAACTATAACTATCGACCTCTAATCGATTCGTCATAGCTAACTTGATTTACTTGATAAAAACCATCCTAAATCTTTGAAAATGAATTTATTAAAAAGACTTACCACACCAATGGCTTCTAAAGCAAACAGTACTGTTCCAAAGAAAAGGGGAAAGTCTGCAATTTTTCCCGCTGCGACTTTACCCTCGATAGTTGGTGTATCTCTAAATATGTAGTAGAGAATGATGCCGAAGCTGATGATTGTTACAACATTGGCGATAGCGGAGAAAGGCGCGAGGTACTTGAGATCGCGTACCCAGTTGATGAGCACGAGCGGCAACAGAATCCACATCATCACCTCAGAGACGCCAACATTCAGTCCGAATTGCTTCGTCAGCACAAACTGAATGTTCTCCGAAACAAAAACCACGTAAACGCAGCATGTGCCGATTTGATAAATCAGTAAAAATGCGTTAACCACATGCCTGCAATAGTTACCAGAAGCTTTAAAAAAATTGGCTATTTTAGTCGGTATGCGAATTAACAATGTTGGAGTGTAATTACTTAAATCACAAAATGAATTTGAAAAATATAAATATATAGAGAAATAGGCTAAAATTGTTATATCTGTGGCGCAGCAATCGCCTCTTTCACATAGTAGCGCTGCATGCTTTGTAAACCGGAGGACTCTGATTCCATTCGAGACCACATAACTGGGATTTAGATTGTATTACCATATTTAATTTACTCATTGTCAATCTACTGTCATAGCAGTATAGCCATGTCTCGGAAGTCATACGTATGAGGGCTAGAGTGTTGTCGACAAGCACGTTTCAACATTTTCCGCCTCATTGCTATTTAATAACATATAACATCAAGGTCAAGTATCCACAGTATATAAAAAAAAATCAACATATCAGCAATTTATAACGACTTTAAAGGCGTCATAGTATTATAGTTTCGGTACAATTGGCCTAGTGACACGAAGCAAAGGTTTCGAAACAATTATTTCTGATACTAACGCTGCATAAGGGGCGCAGGCTTTGCACCAGTCCGGTCCTTCGGATAGTGCCGCTTCTGCGGCTGCCGTATATGTGAGCGAGGGTACCTTCCGCCGTTTGCAAAGTACATAGCAGGAGTCCATTAGTACATGGATGCAGTATGTGCACAGAACGCCAATCACCACGGTCCCGACTGCGCCCACCGCGTATCCAGACTTTGAGAACGCGTGAGGCATCGCAAGTATGCCGGTTCCTAAACTGCCCTTCAGCAAATGCAGAAGTGTTTCTGTGTTTCTGCAACAGTATATCGATGGAATAATTCAAAATTGTTTTGGAATCCCTATTAAAGATTGGTTAAAAGGGGTAATAAGGACTGGAAAAAGAGTAATTGTTGGAATTATATGCACCCATTCCAGCAAATTTTACAGATAGTACTATGGACGCATAAACTTTAAGGATTAAAATTTAACATTTATTAATTTCAGTAAGTTTAAGTAAGTTGCAAGTGCAGCCATAAACGTTAATAGCACAATCATTGTAATTGTATTTATGAAATATCTATTTTCCCACCGGTAGGTTGTATTTTTTTTAATCCTTATGTACCAATTTTGTGCAATATTCTTTCAAACAAGCTTAAAGAAGCGATCCAACAAAAAAAAGAAGGAACTAAGTGAACTCTGAATTTTTTTGTTTCGTACCAACAATTTAGGTTTATGGATAACCTATCTAGACAAATATCTATTTATCATCCGTTTATTTACGCGTTCCTCGAAACACTATTTTAATGCCTAGCAGAATAACTGTTTAACACTATTGTCCTGAGTAAACTTCTCAACTGGCGCTCCATTTCGACGTAGGACCCAGATTCGATTCTGGGCCTCATGAGTACTGGAGTTTGGATGATGATAGACTTTTCGAACCGTTTACCTAGCTGCCATCTTCAAACCTATCGCTATAACAGCATTGCTATGTATTGGCAGTCATAGACCTAGTGTATTCTGGGCAAGCACGCTTCACCTTCTACTACCACATTGTTATTTAACATGTTAAATTGGTGTTTAGTTTTCTTCTATTGCTGAAACAGCATTACATCCACATATTTTTTCTTATTACATTCTGATACTATCAGTAATAGATTATAACAATAGTAGATTACACATAGTTTTTTAGGACACCCGTGGCCAGTTACTACCCTCAATGTCAATCTTTTGTCATAACAGGATTCGTTGTCATATATATATAACGACCAAGGAGTTCTGGGCGTGCTCGGCTTGTTCATCCGCATCATCATTATAACTTAATATAATGTGAAATTGAAGTTAAGTGTTAGCTCAAAGGCCATAAAAGTTATAAAGTATTGACGTTAATCCAAGGAGCTGTATCGTAAAAAAGTGTGAAAATTCGAAGATGTTGTAGAATGTCTAATATATCACTGCCTCAATTTTAGTACGTGTAGTTCGAACTGCGTGATGGACGTTGTGAATGAGCACTGCTTGGTATGCTGCTTATTGCGACAATATAATGTGTGAAGGGAAATTTCCTCTATTCATTATTTACAAGGATACTAACGAGCTGTTGTTGTGTTGCGTCACGTATTTATAAAATTCTTTAAATTAAATAACATATATTCGTTGTTACATATTTTTCCTAAAACTTTATAGCCACCATAGTTCTAAAAATTAATTTTATTTTAAGCCAATGAAAAGGTTTTCAATTTGACGTATAATTTTTGTCTCTTTTTTTGCATACTTTACTACGCATAACTTTTGCTAAAAGGTACGAAGATAGTTTTTCGACTTACTCCATGGCGTAGTGGTTTACTGATTACTTTGCTATTCGGAGGTTCATCCTAGTACGTTAGTAGAATTTTTTCTAATAACAGCATCATGGAACTATGTACTCACTGTAAAACATTATACTAAAGTTTCTAATTAAAACTTTATGACTTCTGTTTCCACAATACCACGATAACATAAACATCTTGTATTATTGGTTTTCTAAAAGATCGCTATTATTATGATGTTGCTAGACGTAAGACAATTTGTTTTGTGCTGTTCCCTAATTCTTTCAAAATTCTTATTCATTTATAATTCACATATTTTATACCATTTACTGACGAGTGAAATTGGTTACGTCTTCTCATAGATTAGTCGGAATATACGGGAGAAAATTTTTAATCAGGTTTTCTAATGTAAGTATTGAGTAAGTAAATATTATTTTAAATTAAGTTAAAATCAGACGTTTAAATAACAATGAAATACTTCAATTTCATTATAAATGTAGATTAGTAGATGTATAAAAATTATTAAGAAACCTAAATTATGTATAATTGATAGTGTAAATCTACGAGTATTGTTATTGTTGTTCATTTTTATACAATTTTTATTGTTTATAAAGCTATATAATATTTATTCATGTTTAAAACAAATGTAGAAGCACATTCCTTAGATATACCCGACAGGAAAAATCCTCGTGTTCCATTACTAAAAGTGTTAGCAAAATAGGCGTTCCGCAGCGGCCGATAGCAGGAACAGGAACTGAATCGCCGCCACCGCTAAGGCTAACAGGCTTCACCTATCGCATAGTATAAATTCATTGCGCTCGTTTATTACATGTTCATTCGTATGCTCACTTTAAAATGCTTCAAGGAGATATTTGAACAACGATAATATTAGCTGGTAGTAGTTCTCTTTTGCCAGAAGTACGAGGGTGATCAAAAGTAATGATTAACATCAAGTCATGTTTGAAAAAAATGGCTCTGCTCCTCCATATTCTACGGTGGCACGGTGGCGTAAACAGTTTAAGCTGGGTAGAACACCACAGAAGATGAACATAGCGAGGGACGCCCAACCTCGTCCTTCACTGAGGTAAACGTGAAAAAAATCGAAGATATCGTATTAGTAGACCAAAGAGAAACCGTCTGATATTTAGCTGAGGTTACAGGGATCTCATATAGCAGCGTCCAAAGCATTTTGACCACCAAAATGAATATGAAGAAAGTCTTCGCCGGACTACCGAGATTGTTAACGAACGAACAAAAGAAATAGCGAGTTGACATTTCAAAAGCCAATCGTGCAAAGTTTCAGGCTGACCAAGATTTTTTTTTGTCTCGATTTGTGATCATGGACGAAACACGGATCAATCATTTTGTTCCTGAGACCAAACAACAATCGATGACTTGGAAAAGGCCATCCTCACTGACGCCGAAAAAATTAAAAGTCTCGAGCTCGGCGGGCAAGGTTATGGCGTCCGTTTTCTGGGTTGCTGAGGGAATCAATATGGTTGATTACTTGGAAAAGAGAGCTACCGTAATGGGCTCCTACTACGCTGATCAAATAAGACGACTGCGAGAAGCCATAAAGGAAAAAAACGCAAACTCCGAATGAAAGTCCTGTTTCAACAGGACATCGCTCCTGCACACAGCCGGAGTTGCGATGGATGCCATTCGAAAAGCAGGCTTCGAACTGGTCGAACACCCGCCCTATTCTCTAGCGACTTTTATTTGTTTCCTCGGCTCAAGGAAAACCTCAGGGGCAAGAAATTTGAGTATAATAGCGAGGTGATGGCTGCTGTAGAGGATTTTGGGACAGCCAAGATAAAGATTTTTTTAAAGGGTATTTTAGGTTAAGAGAAACGTTGGACTAAATGTATCGACTTAAATTCAAAGGCGAGTCGTTGTTTTTTTATACTCATTATTATTACTTTTTGATAGCCCCACGTAGATCACCGTTATCCTTTGATCTACTGCCTGCCTGCGGTTTTTATACAAAATGTAACACAGTGTTTTTAATTACTTTATAATTTAATTTTGAATTATTGCGTATGACCCGCACGGGGGTCCATGACATTTTACTTTCCTTTAAAACTAAACTTAAGACTTATCTTCATGAAATTGACTAAAATAACAATAACTGAATGAAGTCCTAAAGTTATAGTTATTTTAATAAGGATCATGACAATGATGTACTTTAGTAGTTTAGGTAATTTTCTGCCATAATATATATAAGCAATATATGGGTGGAAGTAACTATTGTACTTACGTGGTAGGGTGATCGACGACTCTGTTGTCGTATGGTTCATATTCCTCCACCTCTTGCAAGTTCTTTTCTTTCATATTTACAAGGAATATACTCTTATCCGCTCCCGACCTCTTCTCTTCTTTCACTGGCGATAGACTGCAAAATAATAAAACAGATTAACAATTTTCTTTTATTCTGTGTCAATTTCTAGAAGCAATGCTTTGCAGTGCTCATCTAATTTTTTATAATGATACATTCGCTTTCGTCTTTGATATCAAAGATTTATTTTTATTGCTGTGGCTGTTCTTGATAATTGTTATTGTTAATAATTACCTTCGATTTGTTAGAAGTTTAGGAATAAAGTTTTAGTTATATAGTCGGGTACTTCACAGGTGATTTTTCAATTTATAACATAGACAAATTTCTACTTCAGGTTCTGCACTTTTATATTTAATTCATGGTTTTACCATTTACATATTATTCACAGTTGTGACAAAGCAATCAGGTGGCAAGTTCATTGTTCATAATATATATATATATATGTTCTTCAACACTATAATAATAAAAACAATCAGATTCAAACTACGTACCTCAGCATCTTAGCTGCCCTTGAAATTGTACTTATGGGGTATTCATTTTTATAAGTTTTTAATTTCAGTGTCAAACTGAACAGAATGAAAATTCATAAAGAGACTATGCAAACCTGGCCATGAGGCCTATTGTGATCAATTTATATGGTACAGCCAAGATTATTGCCGAGGAGCTACCGTGTATGGCAGTATTGCGGTTGCCGAGCGACGGTTACATCATTTTTAACTTATTGATTCACTTTAAATTTACACGTTATCGTAATGTTTATAACATTAAGCATTGCTTCTGTGAATATTTAAATACCATTGTCATTATTAGGTACAGTACATACCAACGTATATCCAATGACGATGAAGTGTAATGTTTCCAATTTTAACTTTATATTATTGTAAATTGATGTGAAATATAAGCAGAGGTCTAGTGTGCAAGTTATTATTTATTATGATAAAATATAAATTTGAAAACAATGCCAAGTCTCAATTCGTCCGAAAAAACTATATTCAGATAAACAATGCTATGCGATGACTGGAATAATAGATATATTTCTTTATCGAAAGGATTACTGAAAGCGTGACAGTTTGTATGCGTGCTAATTATGCTCACCTGTTGGGTGCAAAGTCGTCCAGTTCGAAGGACAGGTTGACCATGGGTCCACTCTGCCGCCGCGCCCATTCTTCCGCCTCCTACACAATACATTACACATTGAGAGCAAAAGGAAAGGAAATTTTCATCACGCCAAGTCGTCGATTTTGTACCACTTACCGACACAGTTTAATGAAATCTTATTTTGCAATTTCACATAACATCTTTATGCCTAAACAAGCATGAGCTTTTAAGAATAGATTTAATTTATACGTCCGCGGTAGAAAATAGCTAGCGAAGTAAGATGCGGGTGCGTTTAAAGTGAATAAGTTACACTAATTTAGTTAGTTACGTCCTTAATATTAGATGTAATTATGGAAAATAATTGCTATAAATTAATTATTATTGAAAGCAGCCTCATTTAAAAACGGATTAAAATTTCGATTAGTAACCGTAACCTAATGCCAAAAACAGACTATTATTGGCAATAGGTTATTTTCTTCTGGATCCTAATGTTTTTACATTTTACCTCATTCATCAGTTTAGTATTTTTTTATATACGCCTATTGTAACCTTTTATATATTTTGTAAGATGTAATAAAATTTTAATTAAAAAAAATTAGCAACATGAATTTGAGAGCAAGTGTTTAGCATTTCATTTCTGCGAGAGAATTTATTGAGATTACAATAATAATGCATATTTCTCTTCCTAATTATCTTTATAGGAATGTTCTGTTCAAAAATGTGCTTTGAATGTAATCAAAACCCTGTCAATTAGAAAGAATTAAGAGTGGCTAATATGTAAAGTTTGTGAACGTGGTCTGACAAGTTATATAATAAGACACTATGGAATTATATTGTAACTTGTAAAAAGATGTAAATAAATAATGACATCAACTTCTAGTTTTAAGATCTTAAGCACGGTTCATAGAAGTCAAAATCGTGATTAATCGATTAGAGCATCATGTTACGCGAAATCGCCAGTCGCTTACACCATGTATATTTGAACGTGTTAATAAATGGCAATTATTGTTGATACAGCGGGTAGCGTGATGTTTTCGTCACTGTCCTGTTTTTTGCTCAGATAATTTCAAATCTTCTATAGACCACTTTTAAGAAATGTTGCAGAAAGTCACGATTAGTGTAATTTGTAATTAAAAAATTAAAAATTATATTGCGAGTGACTTTCGCAAAAATATCCGATTGAACTTCTGGTGTTGCGCATATTACCCAATTGGCGGCTTTATTTAATTATTATTTCATTACTCCCATGAACATTTACCTGGGCCTTTGTAAAGAAAAATATTTATGGAATAATGTATTTACACTACTTGCTCAACTATATTAACACTATCATCACGAAGTTTTAATACAGGCTAATTTCTATAATACTTGAATAACGCAGTACCAATATGTTAGTGACAAATCGTAACATCCGTTGGGGCGTTTAAATTTAGATCTAAAGGCTGTACTTCAATTTAAATCAAATCTAAACGTGTCAGGCGATGGTTGTGCGAGCGATTCAGCCGCAGCAGCCCGTCTTCTGGCACCTAATGAGTCGCATCCTGCGATTTGCGACTGTCGATGTCCATGCAAATGTCTCGATTGCGTATTGTGTTGCGCGCCCCTTGATGCGCTGTATCCTCATCGCAAGCCGCTGTAGCACAATGAATATGACAGGGAGATCTTTTCCTTAAAATGTACGATAATTGGAAACATTAACGGCGCTTGCATATAAATGTAGCTGAACTAGGCTATGTTTACAAGTATCTGTAGTCAAGATAATACGTAACTACTTACTCGAAGATTTCTGTGGAAATTGTCATATGGTTAAAATTTTATTATAGTTGGCAATATTGGTACAGAGGTCACGTATGAAAAAGGAAGCGATGGCAGGTGTTGAGCGTAATGTTCCGTCGTCTAGTTAGGACCGACAAGGCGAGCGCATACACATAGAACTGACGATCATTATTGCGTAACAGGTCTGTGTAGAAATTTTCGTAATATAAATATCAGTCGAAATTTCTAAATTGCTTTCAATAATAAGTGAAGATTTTCCAATTACTAATAAATAATTTATGCCCATAAAAGCATTAATAGCTCGATAAAATCAGGATTGCATTCATCTCTCGCAACACAGACGCGATTTCGTGATACGATTTCTGAAACGTGATAAGATTTCTTTATTTTACTTTTATTGAAAATTTTACTAAACTTAGGAATTCGATGCGTCTCTGTTTTATTATTGTTTCTAGATACATTACTTCGAGGTTAATTATACACTCATCAACTATCAATATTATACCAGAAGAAATTATGAGAATAATATACTAGTTCTAAATATAATGTGTATTTTTAAATATAATAAACTTTTTAATTTTCTTTAAACAATATGTGTATAGTATGCATTTAGATCGTGCTAAAATTTAACACGAGAGAGATACATAATTATGGGGATTGTCATATGAGATTGTGGGAAAAATTTATTTTATTGAGATTGAACGGAGCGTGTATAAGTAAAGATTAGCATTAAACATTATATTGTTTTTTTTTAACATTATGTTACTTTCAGTTATTGATTTTTATCTTCAATATACATTTGCGTTTAATATTACTTGATAAGTAATTATGAGATGTAAATAATTATTAAGGCAAGTGGATTGTTGTTTATTTGCTTCTAGTTATTGCTAATATACTATATCTATACAATAGGAATGTCAAAGTCCATAACGTGTGTTACAATCACATTAGAATTACATTATGCCCATTGGGCTACAGTAACAATGGAATTGAATTTAATACCGTAAAGATATGACGATATTTCGATTATATTTTACGTCTTTTAACTATTTTTGATTAAGATGACCCGTTGCTAAATTCTTAATCATTGTTAATAAGAACATAGACAGTTAAATATTGCCAATAAACAAACAATACAAACCTCTAAGATTGCCTAACGAAGCTAAATTCTCACTTGATAAAGCTATGAGTGATCTTTATATGTACCACCTTAAGTTTTAACCTTTTATTTCAAAATAATGTTTTATGACGTCGTTTCCATAACCAGGCTTTTAATATTTATGTTTTTATTAAAATCTAATAGAATATATTCGTAATTACGCGTGGTTTGTTTAAAGTTGACAATGAAATTAAAATGTAAATAGACCTCATGCAATGATTAAAAACTTTATATCAGTTTTCAATAAACGTTAAGTGGTAAGATATTGAACAAAAGAAATAATATTAAAGGATTGTAAAGATTATGATTCAAAGGTCATTACATTTAAAGAGTTTATTTACTATTCAATTATTAACACTTTGACGTCCGCATATTTCAGCTATATTTTTGTTTGTATACGCTGGTGGAATTTTCATATATTTTATTTCCATGAAATATAGGTTATAAGTATGTTAAAAAACATATGAACACCCAAGTTTTATATTATTACAAAAACAAAAGCTGTTTATGATCGGATTTTGGCCTTAAAGATTGCACATATTTAGGTCATGTGTTACTTTTTAAGTGTAACAATATGACACTATTGCGGAGCCGGACTGCAGTGTTAAAATATAATTAACTGGGATAGGCTTTTGTTGCTAGCTAAGTTTGAGATAGCAGCGACTGTTTCTGCTGTCAAGAAACTGCATGTAAACTATTACTACACCTACTACACCTTACGTATCGATAAGATGAATGAAGCCATATCATAATCGCATTGAATGTGTGTCTCTATGTGTAAAATTTTAGTACGATGTAAACTAAACGCACTCTAAACACATATTAAGTTTTTAACAAATAAAAAAGTTTATTATTTAAAATTATAATTATTTAGAACTAATATTAATCTCACAATTTCTTCAGATAACATCGAAAGATGATGAGTAAATAATTAACCACGGAGTAATATATCCAGATACTATAAAAATCAAAACTGACTCGTATCGAATTCTTAATTTTTTTTTTATAAATACACAAGAACTACCCGCAAAGACATAACTAGTACGAAAACTAGTAAATCGTTGATGTATATTTTAATTATTATTCAATCCAAATTTTGCTACATACTAATATAGAAATTTCTTTTGAATCTAATATAATCATTAAAATTTAAATAATTATATATTGTATTTACTTATTTTATTTCAAATGTTAAAGTGTTATTATGTATAGTACTTTTTGAGAGCTATCCAATCTTTTGAGCTTAAATAGAAAACAGTTATTTTACAAAAAATATTTTTTATTGAAACATTGTTTTTCCAGTTAGTTGTAGGTTTGGTGAAAAAGTCTTACTTATCAACATACATAATACGTTTTGTTATCCGTTATTGTCTAACACGACCTTGATTAAACCTTATTTTAAGTTACGATGAGGCCCTAGACAGTGAAGCGTGATCGGCTAGAATACTTCTGGCTCTCTTGCCGGAATACAGCAATTCTGTTATGACGGCAAATTAAAGTTGATGGTGATTAGCTATCCAGACGGGTTTGAAAAATCTACCGTCGTCCAAACTCCACTACAACCGTGGCCCGGGAATCGGACCGTAGACCTCCGCGTTATAAGGCAAGGGGTAAACCACTGCGCTATGGAGCCAGCCAAGACGATTATTTAAATATAATTTTGCACAATTAAAGTATTTAGATTTATGCAATTATTTATTTAATATAGTTTTTGTAATTTTATGTTTTAGCTTGTACCAAGGTAATTTATTAAGAGCAAGACATCAAATCAACCTTCATTAGAATGTTCACAGATCCGGTTTAGTGGTAGTTGCAATGGCTACAAAAGTTTCGTACACGTTGCATGAGGTGCTCTTAATCAAATCGATCAATTAAAATAGCTTTTATGATATTCATTCTTGTAAACCCAATAAATATAATATTATTTTTCATTTTACAATTATTATCTTATTACAAATTATATCTAAAACAAATTTAAGAAGAAAAACCGAAGTTATAGGAAAATTAAAAATAATATATTTTTGTATTTTCGATCCACTTTTTTGATCCAGTTTTGTAATTGCGCCTTAAGTGTAAACCGAACCGTATATATCTATACTATTTTCCGTAGCAGGGTCACTTTTTTGTGCGTGCGCCACCATTCGATCTTTTATAGTGCATAGGACGCATTTGTTTCTTCCTTTTCTACGATTACGTATGAGCACCTCATTTCGGCTTAACAATTAGGAATATGGCTGCGTCTATGTAGCTGTCTAAAAACAAGTTTCTTAAAGTAAATATCTATTTATGCTATTATTTAATGCAATACCATCCACAATATAATTTCCGGAAGAGCGATGTCATGGATTGTGTCATTAATTTTTAATTTTCGATAATTATACAAGTTAATATGCATTAATTTGCAAAATTAAATTAATCTAAAAAATATATATTCATATATTTTTCTTAGATTAATAGGAGATTCACATTATACAATATAGAGTAAAAAGAACAGGTCATTGATCCAGCTTTTGAAATTTGCCAATATTAGTATAGCAGGAGATTTTGGAATGCCTGTAGCAGTTCACATTTTTACTGAAGCATTCTTTAATACCTTTAATACCCTTAAATATGCACCAAGACTTCTTATAACATTTTTTTAACAATTCAGTTAGTAATATTTTTGATATCCAACATGGATATTGCATAATTTACACGATGCTATAGTATAGCTGCCTATAAAAATTCAATAATCTTTTCTTGTATACTATTATTTAATTGAAAAACGAACATTCTAGATTTAATTATAATAAAACAACATTCGACCGCCGCCTATCTAAGAGCTAAGATCTTATTCCCATAGCGCGAGTAGTATGTGAGGTGAATAGGTATTAACTGTATATGGTAATCTACACAATAAGATTCTGTTTAAATTTACATAACGCATTCATTACAGTTGCTGTCAGGTCATAAATTAAAAACCTGTTTCAATTAAATAAAGTTTATTTACAGAAAAATATCGTCTGGCAAAATGTTTGAATCATCGTAATTATATACAACTACATACAACAAATAAAGCAGAATATAAAGGGAAACTGTATTGGACAAAGAAAACAGTTGAATAAACAGTGTGGCCGTCGCAACCGATAGAAATAGCTAGCTGTTGCTTTTACATGGCATACCCACCAAATTCGTGACTTGATATTTATATAATATTAATATTTTTATATTACTCGATAATTTTTACCTCTTTTAACCTTTTAAATATATCGATAGAAAAAGTTGTAAAGAAATTTGTGGTATATTTTAAGAAAACAATTATCAAATAAATTAAGGAATGTTTAAAATAAATAAACAATCAAATTATTTAATAACCTGTTTTTGCTATCAAAATTAAGGAATGAGAAAATTATAAATAATTTTTCATTGACACTGTAGAAAGTGTAGATAAAAAAATAATGTAATGAAGTGCTTAACTTAAGGTCCTGATTAGTTAGAAATTAAAATAGAGCGTTCTAGGTTAAAGCCTTTTTTAATATGTATCCTTATTTTCGATAAGTTATCAGAATTGTCTATCCTGTTTAATGAATGTTACATATAGTAACTTTCAAATATTGGACATCGCACATACAACAGCTATCTATACCTTAAAAACTATAACTAAAATTAAGTGACATACATCAATTAAAAGTGGGCTAGAAACTAAAAACATCGTAAAAAAGCAAAATGTAAATTATTGCATAAAATTATGTTTTGAAAATTTTTCGGAGCATCCTCTTCCAATTTTTCAAAATTATTACTTTATTATGGTGCACAAATTGATGCCATTATTGCAGCGAATAAACAGTCAATTAATAGCCATTTTTTATTTTTTTTCAATTTACACAAAGCTGTGATGTCACGAGCTACGGATGACTAAAGTACTAGTTTGCAGGAAAATTTATACAATGGTCGATTCGGCGACGTTCATTTTCTACGGCGTCTTGCCAACTGCACATTACTGCAAATTACCTGACACATTCATATAAATAGTGCTACAACCACGTGCCTCACTGGCAATCTCTCATACAGCTTAATAGCTGTTTAGATAAAATCATTAATAAAGCATTTGCACTAAAAGTATATTTAAAAAATTCAAATATGCATAACGAATCGTAACAGATATAGGCGATAGCAGGTTTTCTGATTAGAAAATTAATTTCACAAACGGTTTTATAATATGTACGATTCTGCATTCTCCAGAATTCTGTATTCGTACAAATTGGTAAATAAATAATTAACGAAAAATCTATAACCACATTTATAACTCTTGTACTGTCGGAGGCCACAGTGATATTATCGCATAACTAATCAAATACACAACTATTTAATGTTGGAAATTTCAAGTGTGTGGTGTACAAATTGTAAATAATAACCTCAAGTGTTTGTCCTCGCGACGATGAACTAGACCAACTTGCACAATGTAGGTACGCACTATATTGTACGTAACTACTAAAACATGTTTTCACATGACATCGCTCAGGGTATTGCCGCGATTTAAATTATTTATAACATAATTTTATTAACGTTAATAAATATGGCAACATTTGTATAAGTAAATACCGGCATATATGCATGAGCCAAATGAATAAACAATTTCAATATATAATAAAGAACGCACACTGGAAAATAATGAATATATTATCGCACCATTATTTCAAATTTGATTCGAAGTGTCAAACTACGGAGAGCTCCTGGTACAGTGTAACACGCAATATGGCATTGTGCACTTAACGATACGATTTCCTTAACGTGGCATTGGTAATATGGCAAATATTACCAAACAAAGCCATAAAGCCCGGCTTGCCCTACTGAGGTAATATGCCAACAAAAATTAATAAATCATAACATGACATTTTCAGACTACAAGGATAATGTAAAGTTTAAAAATAACAATTTTAAAATTTATCATGCCTGCTTCACGGGTCACGAATTTATTCAGCTGCAATAAGATGAGGAGTTTTAATTTAAAATTATATCCCTTGGTAATTTTGCTAATTACAGCGTCATCAGATTGAACCATAATAATATTTCTGCACACTACTGCACTATATAGAGCTGACTCTTATTTATCGCGGGAAAAATCCTCGTAAGATACCTTTTTCTGGAAGAAGACAGGTTACGTGGGATTTCTAACAGAGTAGGGTATGATCTTCCCTAGAATATTGCTACAACATACACGAGACCGGATTCGCTTAGTGAGTGATGAGAGATCCCTTAACACCTACTAACCTGTGTTGTACTGGTATAGAAATGCCTCAAAATATACAATGGTGCACAGTTGTAAGGCTGAAATGGTTGTGAAGACCGTTACTGTCTTCAGAACCATTCGCTTGAATTGTCAAGGCCATTTCTTGTATAACACTTAAAATTATATTTATCACGGTTCTTGTTAAATTGTGAAACTTGCAACTTTATAAAATAACTAATAGTAATAGTGTTCTTTTACTGTTATCACTATTTGAAATTTTGTGTAGAAACAGAAAAAGATAGATTGTCTGCCAAGTAAATATTAATTCTAAAAATAATTTAAAGTACTATATACATATGTGTCAGAGTAACAAATGTTAACCTTATCTATTTGTAAGACAAAAATGCGAGAGAATAGAAACATTACCAACTGTAACGCGTTGTATTTATTTCTCTCCTCTCGTACACTCACACTTTACTGAACTTCTAAATGACTCAAAAAAAAAAAATTGTAAGATTATCACGAACAGTGTAAATCAAAAAGTAGCTTTGCTGTCTTCATTTTTCAATTTTGTTTCTTTTTAATGTTTTAAAATGTGATAACGGCTTTTTAATTTTTCATTCCCTATTCGCCACTAGATTGTTTATAATGAAATCATACATGTTTGTGTAAATTTAAGCTTTCATATTCAATTGCGATCTTTTGTTAAATAGAACCAGTACCGGAAATAGTCAGCTTTTTGTCGTTTGTACTAACTTTTGGGTGAGAGCCAGCACGGATGACATTTTTCTGGCTTCCTTATCTTCTTTAACAATCCTCAGTGCCGAGAAAAAAAATATTTTTTTAAATATAGCTATCGTTAAGAGTACATTGTACTTGGCATATGTTTTGAGAGATTATCTCCTCCAAGATTGTAAATTTATATTTTACAATCTTTAAACAGTAAAACAGGGTATTAGGATTAACTCGTAAAAGAAGTTTGACAACAATGCATCTTTCGTGGTTTAAGTTACACCAAACAATATATTTTTTACGCGAGATGCTGCATGGTATAAAGTTGCTACGAAAGCGAATAGAAATGATGTGCACAAGTGAGTGCGGGTGGTTGCGGTGCGTACGAGTGTGCTTTGAAATCATGGCGGTTGCGGGCGCACGGGGAACGTGTCGTCCGACGCAGACCGGTCGGCGCCGACCGGTCCCCGGCCGCATCGGGTGACTATGGAAAATTTTGCGCTTTCCTTTGCGCCCGTGCGAACTGAATCTGCATCGCGTTGACTCCCAAATGTGATACTGAATCGGTCCAATGACTTTCAATGAGATTGCCCATTTTACCATAAAAAAATTGAATCACAAAACTGCAAACTTTGAAGTTTTTTGGCTGATATTTAAAGTAATAAATTTTCGGCTAGTTGTCTAACATCAACAAAGGTTAGAGAAATTTTTAATGCCAACATTTGCAGAAATTTTATTTTTTTACTATTTTGTACTTATAAAAATAAAATCAATACAGCACTGATATAAAGTGTTAAACATTTTGAGCAAAGTCGCAAATCGATGGCTATAATAAAAGCAATAAAAATAAAATTATTGTTTGATAGTTACATCTTAGCTTTAAAACTATTCCGTTTGTTGAACTATGCAAATACCACATTACAAGTGAAAGTGATCAGGTATCGTATAATGTATGTTATTTGTGTTGTTATTGAGTTGAAAAATCTATTAGCAAGAAAAGAACATAATTACTGCTCAACTTAACCTCGATTATACACTTTAATGTTACATATGTGCAGTAGTTGTATCCGCTGGAGAGTGTTCGCGACTTGAATTGTCGACTGGCTCGCATACACCATAGCCGGGCAACGAGGAATGCAACATTTGTGCAATCGCCGGCGGATTGGAGCCACGGCGGAGCCTTGACGCGTGCACCGTTAACGCAGCGGACTGGTTATAGTCGGATCATGCCGGTTTACAATTACTTAATTCAGCGCCTGCCTGTCCCACTGAGGTCTTTCCATAATATATTAACTGAATTCATTAATTCACGTTTTGTGTGCTTCAAGTCGCGCTTGTGCTAAGTACAAGGCTTAAAATGACGCTCATAAAAATGTCTATCATTAATGTATCTCGTATATATTGTTATTGTTCTACATATAATTGTTATGTAATCTGTACGCCGCGAAAACATTATCTCACTTTTTTGACGGATGTTTTAACAACAAAAAAGTAAGTGAGGTCGTTTTTGTAAATAAGGATTTTAAGGTCATGGTTAACTTCTGAATAATGAAGTATCGTTGAGTTTAAAAAAAAATCGAGGTCGATTGGGTAATATAAAACATTTATTTGAATTACCTCTTGTATCAAACTTAAATAATATTGCAGTTTTAAAAGTTTTGATCGAAGCAGAAATTATGATTTTGATAATACGAGTTTTATCGAAGTTCAGTCAATAATGCTTTGTTTATTTTATGAGCTACCGACCTTAAGGTTTTATTTTTATGTAACAAAAAGGAAAAATATCAGCTATATTACTGTGCAGAATATGATAAGAAATGCAGCTAGCTTTATTTACATTAATTGAACAGGGCCTGGAGTATTATGCGATCAACTCTGCGGTACTAATAAATATTTCCATTGTAGGAGTTAACAATTTTTATACGTGGAAGGTGGTTATTGCAATATGTTAGTACTTATTATTATAATCTTACAATATTATAACATTTATTATTGAACTGGACGCAGCTAGTTCGCGAATTTGTTTCGTTACTAACGAAATTTAGAACAGATTTGAACTGGTTAAAGTGTGTAAAAGAGTATCAGCTCCGGAATCACCAAATGCAATTAAGGCCTGGAGAAGCATGTACATACGCCGTCTAGCTAATGCACACATCCTGTCGATCAGTAAAATTGCAATATAATAACGATGAGACCACGTCGCAACAAATCCGACAAATTACATCCCCTCTCACATAATAACCGATCAGAGTGTAAAGTGTGCAGAGCAAGAGTAGAGTTTCGACATCACTTTAAAGCTTTGTAAATAATTTTCAATACGATTTTTTAATGAGCTTACACAACCAACACAAAAATATTTCGTATTTATTGTTAACATACCGGTGAAAACTTTCCTATTGCTAAAAGAATGCGTAAGGTGTAATCGTTTAACCAAACCTAATCTCAATATTACTAAGACAATGACATACACAGTACGTAGATCGCCTCTGCAGATAGTACTTTAAGATTCAATACAATATCATCAGGCACAAATTAACTGTTAACAGCAACTTTCCTATTTATCGGTATAAAATATGTTAAGTAGTTGGCTAATTTATATATTTCGTACCGGATAATGTACTAAACGAGTTTTGCACACCAATTTCACTTACATTAAATAAGTTTTAGCGAGCTTAAAGTCATATTGCGAATGTTTTTACTTAGAGTTGCAGAGCGTTAACTGTATGGCTAAGTCTAAAATTTAAATATCTACCACTTTTTATCGTATCAATTTAAATTTTAGTATTCTTTCGGATATACCGTTACACCACCATCACCTACTTTTATGAATTTAATTATTGCCACTAATGTTTGATTTGTAATTTATTTAGCTTGCAGAAACTTAAGGATAACTCGCTTTAGTAATCATTGTATATAGTCAGCAATTCTTAAATACACTAAATTAATTATTATAAGTTTATTGTTTATTTAGGATTTTTTTCATTAGTTTTTGACTGCCTCAGTGGCTCAGTAGTTTAACCGATTGCCTTGTAACGCGAAAGTCCCTGATTCGTATTGGAGTCTGGATGGTGGTAACGTTTTCTGATCCCACCTGGCTGGCCTCCAATCATTAATATAAATCTGCCGCCAAATAACGTTGCTGTATTCCGGCAGTTATACATATGAGTGCCAGAAGTATTATGGGCGAACACTCTTTTCCATCTTCGTCCTCATAGCCACTTAACATCAGGTGAAATCGAAGTCAAGTGTTAGCCCATATCCATTCCATATATAAAAAAAACATTATAAAGACATCGATTATTATATAGAATCAATTATTCAATTTTATCTCCTTTAATTGATTTGTAATACACAATGTACATGCTGTATTTGAAGTCATATTACCGTATTAAGTTTGTTATAACTAGTGTAACAACTATCTAGGAATAAATGAATATTAATGGCTATGTACGTATCAGTTATACGATAACAGCAGGGTACAAAGTCAGAAAAAATCTTTATCTATGAAATTCAAACAGATCGTTTTCTAAACTTTGAGCAGATTTAAGCAAAGAGATTTTAATAATAAATCTTTTAAGTAGTTAAAATATTTTACTTCTTTCTTATATTAAACCAAATTCTAATTGTATGAAAACGATCCTAACATCAGCAAAATTACAATAAATAACCTTGGATGAAATAATTAGTATACTTTGTACGACTATCCAAAAGCTATATAAGAGTAGTCAGTTACAAGATTTCGGAAATAGAATCTAGTCCGCCATCGTGGACGGTGTAAGAAGCAAGGCCGTGTTGTAATTGCATGGAAACTCTCAACTGCCCACGCACCGGCGTCGAGACTGGGGCTCCCGTTGGATCGAGTGACCAGTGCATCCGCGCACAACGTACCATTCAACTCTCAAAGTATTCAACAACACAATTCAAGCTTAATGAATGATGAAAATTATTATTAATCATTCGAAATTAAGCTGATTACTATAAAGGCAACGTATTTTGGCAACTTTAGTGTATATAACTGCTTATTCTATATATATTTCATATACTGGATTATGCGAAAGTATAATTCGGTTCACAAACTAAAAGCAGGCCACAGATGCTATAAAAATTTTATGATATAGCAAAATAACAGAAAAATTATTTAACGCAATATAAACGCAAACTTTTTTCACATCAATATTTAAATATTTTATTATCAGTAAATGTCAGAATTTTTACTTCGTAAGAAAAAGAAACGCTAAATGTAATGTTTATACGGTTTTAATTAATTATTACTGAGTTGATTTTTGTTGAAAGCTATATACGTATTTAAGTTTTATGTACTAGAATTTCGCTTTCGTCCTTGTTCTCAAGTATATAAATTTCGGCTTGTTTCACATAACTTGATTACAAGTGTGATGATTTATAAAATCCGTATGATTTATAAAAACTGATATGATCTAGGGTATCACAGCTAATAATCATATTTTTTGTATATCTTGAATGAAACGATTTAGTCGTGTCTATTGAGTTTTATATGATACAACTATAGTATAAACATACAATTACGAGTATTGCATTTTTGGATGTAACGTTCAATAAAGTTCGAATAAAACATCTTATAAATATTGTCTAGAATTCGCTGCAGTGTAATGGCGATACGAGTGCATTATTTTAATTTAAATCCTATTTTTGTGCATAAAGTGATGCACAGAATATTCGTCTGCAGACAAGAGCATGACCCGTAACATGACTTCGTAGCCACGTAACTGTGTACTTAAATGGAGAAAAAAAATGTTATCTATAAGAAGACGAAAAATGTCATTAACGACATCTATAAAATCATTACATTCACTATTGTATTCTTCTGTATGGCATTATAAAAGAATCTCAACTAAAATATTTATACCAAAAGGTAAGAATTGGTATGAAATAACTCATCAAAATACAATTATACACTTTAAAAACATAACTATACGATTATGTAGTTAATCGGTTTTGCTTAGATTAATTGTAAATAATTATATTTAATTAATGAAAATTTTTATTTAGATATTATTGTTTTATATCAGCTTATACAAAACTTGCATGTTTTTGTTTAAATTATTACTTGAACTGTGTTGCCTTAAATGATCTTAACAAAGTCATTTTTTTTTGTGTGAGATTATATACAGAAACAGGCTTTGAAAGTCTTTATGCCATCAATTTTTGTGTCACCGACTCCCTATAAAAATTGCAGCTTGTGCTATTCGGCGCCATTTGGGTGCTATTTCTCAGCGTGAACGGGCTATCTCCCAATAAACACAGATCTATCTTTTGACTCCATTTTCTATCTTGCCCTACCCATTTGCGCCAGAGTAATTGAAATGAATTTGTAAAATAGATTAAGTTTCATACACCATCACATTTATCCACACAACCCTAAAGTTTAAAAAAAACCCTAAGGTTGAGACTAACGAGACTAGCAGAGACTGCTATTTGGCACTATGTCCACCTTATTAAAAATTATTGTTATTCCTAGATCTTTATTACAGAATTATAGTTTCATAGTTACAATTAAATTAAATTTAATGAAATATTAGTTTTCACTCTTTAAGTCCATGTGCAGGTTAATATACAACGCATTTTTAACAGTTTAAATACGATATCAGTTATAGCACGTTTTTGACTTTCAAGCGCTGTCTGAACCAACCCGACTTTTAATGTCATTGTATAATACAAGGTTAGGATTCAATGACAGACAGGGTGACACCTTGCGAACTCCACTTAAACGAATCACATTCACACTCTCGGTTCGTTACTTCCTGCCTGCTTATAAACAAAACTGTGTATCGTGATACCTTGTTGGAACCGAAAGTTGGTGTAAGTGACCTTGTCGTGAAGGTTTTAAAAATATTATTATTAATAACTAAAATTTTGTTTTCATGTTACTTAACACATTCTAAAATAAAGTATGTATATTTATGTCTAGAATATAGGCGTATGGTTGTAGAATCTTAAGATAAGAAAAATGTTATGCAAATTTCACGTTTATGTCTTAGACGCCATTAGACAATGTCAGACGAGACAATAAGCAAACTATAACTTATTAAAACCAATGAAGCAGCAGATGTAATCCTGTTTCGCACAAAGAGGGAGGGTAAGATCTATCTGTATGTAATGGGTATTTGGCCGAGTGTGAATTAAAAATATCCATGGACTACACAAATATCAACGCAAAGCGGTCATCGACCTTAAAAAAATCGATGGGTTAAGACAAAATAATTATTCTGATTCTTTTAGGACAATATAATCAACATGCACAAGGTAACATTAATTTTTAACTTTTGAGAGAAATTTGGAAATTTTTATTCTCTATTCGTGTCTTTACCAATTTTCTCATCTATCTTTTTGTTTTATATATTTAAAGCACACGACTCATAGATCTTATAAAAGTTTTAGATTTTTTTTTCCATAAAACGCTTTATATACCTACGGGATTTTAAGGATTAAATAAAAAAAATGCAATATATATTTTTTTCTGTTCGTGTATCCTGGATCAAACTTTATTTATTAAATCTATATGTTAGTGTGCCTGGTTTATAAAATAAAATAAAGTAAATACTTCTTTAATGAGAGGCCATTGCAATATTATTTAATTATTTTATATAATATTGTAAAATTTGCATCATGCGATAAACAAAATACATCATTCTTCACATTATTTCTATACATAATCTAATCAAATCGTAATCAAAGTTTTTGTTATTATTTTTGGAAAATAATTCTATAGTCGTTGGCTATCGATATCTACGTGTATTTCCTTCTAATGTGATGTCGCTACAGATTATCACCGTCCTGAATAATGTTTATATATATGTATATAGACATGACTGTGCGTTAGCGGTGCATAGCGGCTGATTTGCGTGTAAGTCTACTTAAAGTGGAGTAGCACTTTGTGATATACTGTTAGAATAGGTCAAGGTGAGAATGACGAAACAGCTCACAAACATTAGATGAACTATAGATAGATAAACATTTTACTGTAATAACATTCTTGGTATAATATATTTATATGTGTTAGGAGGTAATAAGATTAGTTTAAAAGAAAACATTTGAAATGTACAATTTTTAAGAATTCTCTTTCAGCATTAGGTTTATTAATTTTTTTTTTACGATAAACTTTTTATTATCTGCTAAGGGCGTAGAGAGTGAAGTGTGCTCGCTGTGAAAACTTCTGGTTCACACATGTATAACTGCCATAACACAGAACGCTGTTATGGCGGCTAGGCGGGTTCGTGAAAACTTTACCTCTATTCAAGCTCCACTACCTTATTTATTAATTGAACCCGGGGCTTCAGAGTTACAAGACAAACCACACAACCGCTACCACTAACCCAATGCTTTTCCTCTACAAGCGATTAAAAGTTCCAGTGCTTGTTAATGTTGCATTATTTTCTATCGTTAATAACGTGTCGTGATTAGAATTACGAATATAAATCCAGTAGAGATGCTTAAAGTGCAGCGATGGTTGAGGAAGCCGCGATAAAAACTTTACGTCAGTACCTTCGACCTCACTCGTCTGTCTTCTCAACAGCTAAAAAAACAACTCGCTATGCTTTTTACATAAATTCTTACCTTATATTTGCAAGGTGAATATTTTAATTAATGTTACAAATCGAAAATAACTCTATAAGGAGCGGAAACTTTGTTTATGTAATAAAAGAGACAACCCGGATGAGGAGTGAATTAAACAGTAATTAAATATTAATCACTGCAACTAGTTACATATCTCTAGTTCGTAGTAGTATATTTTTCTTTTGGAAGTAGATATCCGCATACATAACTCAGAACATCTTGTTTAGTTTTAATGTAACAAAACCACTAAATAATGTAAATTTATTGTCTTTTTTCTATATCATGAGGGCTTTATTTTTTTTTGTTAGAAGCTAAAAGTTGACGTTATATTATATCCTGCTCATAAGATTTAAATTTGGACGTATCATATTTTTTATTGATATCAAAGTTTTAAGTGCTTCTAATGATAAAATATATTTTCACATTGGTGACAATGTTGTATCGGGCGTACGATATATATACAGAAAATGAAAGGAAAATATAGTAAATATGTATGATAATTAGATCGTACGGAAAGCTTTTATTTTTATTTTTTTTGTTAGGCGGTCGTTTTATTGCCGTCATTCAAATTTAAACGATTGCAAATGAAAATAATTGTATACGCCATAGATGTGCAGCAAACATAATTATACTAAAAATATTGATTGTGTGTTTGCAGTTTTTTCGATGACGGATTATTGGCAGATCTTGATGGTGTTTGAATGTGTGTCTTATTTTCATGATCACGTATGAAAATAAGACATTTACCAATTTTAGGTAACATTTCCTTATTAGGTAAATGAGTAAAATTATTCGGTTTCAGTTACTAATTATATGATCAAAATTTAGTAAAGAGAGTCATAATCTTGTTCTGTCAAAATATCATAAATATTAGTGTAATTAATAATCGAGATCTTACTTTAAGAATTATCTGGCTATTATTTCACTTACGTAAATGTATAATATGAAATAATATCCGGCTTATGGTGTGTGTGTAAGTGTACTTAATTGCATCATTGCTATACACCTGATCAGAATGACAAATAAAATTTATCTATTATTCTGAACTTACCATGTAAAATTAATCTCTATGACACAATAAAAATATAGTTAAGTAAAAACAAGCAAATGAGGATATAATAACTGTGTTCGCTAACTTTTGTCCTTCTATTTAAAAGAAGAGTAAAAATATTCTGTAATCTTTATTTTTGTTACATTGTACATTGTATACATAATTAGACCTGCGATGTTTTAAGTGGTCAACAGTTGGCGGTGCTGCGTAGTGTGAGGCATTTTTTTTTTCTAGTTCCCCTGACAGGGGTACCAGGGACTGTGTCCTTCTCTCGGTTCTATCCATTATTATTCACATTTAATTTATTTATTTTATTATTTCTCTGGTGTTTTGTTCCTAATTCCACATATACTTGTTATATGTGTTTTAGTAACTATTTACTGCCGTGTTTTATCTTCTATCTATCTAATTTTTTATTTTCTTCTGTTTTTTCCAGATTTGTCAGCGATGGATCGGCGAGTTGCGGCAGCGCTGCTTTCTATTCCAGTGGAGACTTCTTTTTTTCTTTCTTGTGACTCCCTGACTTCGACGGCAAGGTAAGTTCTTATCTTTCTTTCTTGCGACTCCCTGACTACAACGGCAAGGTAAGTTCTTATTTTTATTTCTTTTTCTTCTTTCTTTTCCTTATTTCTATTTTGTTCTTATTTTCATGTATGTTTCCATCTTTTCTTTCTTTGCTTTTTTCCCACCTTTAAACTGGTCCATTTTATCATTAAAGTGGTGCCAGTTTACTACCTATTCTGTTTTTTTTTCTAATTTTTCTACTTTCATTTTTATTTTCAGCCTTTTTTGTGACCTTTCGCTGCGGCCCAGGTTCTCGCCAAATCTGACGTTTTGACATGTCGCTGGGGAGCCCTCAGCAGTAGGCTACACTTGCCCGTGCCAATGAGTCCCACTTCTACCTCACTGGACACTCACTGTTGAAGGCATTGTGGTCCACTTGATCATATTTCGCCCTGATGCAGTTGCAGCATGACGGATCTGCGTTTGCCATTCAATCGGCGCACTCATTCTTAATATGTGCTTTCCCGCAATGGCTACATTTTATTTTGGTCTCCTTGCAGAATCTTCTGCCATGACCGTAGCCAAGGCAGAGGGAGCACTGGAGTAGAGGGGAATAGTACTCCACTCGGACCCTCTGGATGTCTATGTGTGCCGCTGCTGCATCCACCATCCTGGACCACACTCCAGGAGATACCT